>VSMD01133172.1:0-39255 GCA_008750895.1 Mirza zaza
GAGACAGAGTCTCACTTTATTGCCCAGGCTAGAGTGAGTGCCATGGCGTCAGCCTAGCTCACAGCAACCTCAAACTCCTGGGCTCAAGCAATCCTAACTGCCTCAGCCTCCCAAGTAGCTGGGACTACAGGCATGCGCCACCATGCCCAGCTAATTTTTTCTATATATATTAGTTGGCCAATTAATTTCTTTCTATTTATAGTAGAGATGGGGTCTCGCTCTTGCTCAGGCTGGTCTCGAACTCCTGAGCTCAAATGATCCGCCCACCTCGGCCTCCCAGAGAGCTAGGATATTTCCCTGTTTTAATAGAAAATGTTCCTGAGAAAAACGGGGCTTGAGAGAGAAATTTTTGAGGATCTTACATATTTAAAATTGTCTTTATTCTACCCTTATACATCATTGGTAGTTTGGGTAATCAATTCTGGATAGAAATGTTTCTCCTTAAGAATTTTGAAGGTATTATCCTGTTTTCTTCTAGTATGTTTCTATATTTCTTCTAGTATGTAGCTGTGTGAGGCTGTTGTGATTCCCAGTCATTGGATATGATCTTTTATTGTTATTATTGTTATTTAACCTCTTCTTGAAACGTTTTTTGGGGGAAATCCTCTATCTCTGACTTTCTAAATTTGTAAGATTTATGAGCCTAAAGTATAACTCTTTTTTTTTTTTCCATTGAGCTGAACATTCTATTGGGCTTTTTAATTTAGAACTTTATGTTATGTCCCTCAGTTCTGGGAAATTTTCTTGTATTATTTCCCCTTTTTGGTTTTTTTTTTACTGTTTTCTTCTGGAGCTCTTATTAGATTTAGGACCTTCTAGATTGGTCTTTAATTATTTAATGTCTATTTACTTTTCAAAATGTTTGATTTTTTTTGAATGTATTATTAGTAGATGAAAATGTGTTTTTATATATATGTGTGTATGTGTGTGTTTGTGTGTCATATGTGAGAAGTAAAGAATAAGGATATTATGAACATGTATACATTTATCAACCAGCTTAAGAAAAAGAACCTTTGAAGTTGCCTTTGTGCCCCTCTCCATCCCATCCTCTTTCCACCCCTCTCAGAGATAACTGCCATCCTGAGCTTTGTATTTATCATTCTTAACATTTATTTATTGTTTGGCCACACATTTCTATCCCTAAACAATATGTTATTTCGTTTTCCTAAACAATAGGAAGTATATCCTGTGTATTGTGTTCTTCTGTTGCTTTTTTTGGTCTACTTTATTTCTTGAACCTATATGTTTTCACTATATATACATGTATATATACACATATATATGTGTGTGTATATATATATACACACACACACACATATATAGTATGAGTATACAACAGTTTGCTTTTCTTTTCTACTACTGACTTGTCTTCCAGTTTTTTGCTATTGTACTGCTTCTGTCAACATTCCTATACATGTGTCCCAGTGACCATGAACAAGAGTTTCTCCAGGGCTGTGTTTCCTAACTTTTTTCACAACAGAACACTTAAAGTGATACTTTAAGTGAAACACTTAAAGAAAGTGATAGTTGTTTAGCATATTGAGGGAAAAGAACAAAGTTGCTTATAACTAAGGGTGACTGGCCAGGAGTTCTTTATAATATCTTGCCCAGCTACTGCAACGGCTGGATGGATTAATATCTTAATATCTTGGAACACGCATAATACTATGGCACATGGTGTACTGCGTTTAAAAAGCTCTCCCCTGGAGTAGTGCTACTCAAAGTGTGGCCTGAAGACTAGTTACAGTCCACAAACTGTTGGTTACTGATCTGCAACCATATAAGTTGAAAGAAAGCATTTAAAAACATATATAATCATTTGCTAAACCTCAGTATTTTCATTACTTTATAAAAGTATCCAATCCACAAATGATTAGAAAATTTTTATAAAAACTGGTCTTTTACCACAGATAATTCAAGGAGCCCTGCTATTCATGTGAGTGGAAGTTGATGGAACAGAGTGTGTATAATGTCAACTTCAGTAGATGTGCCAAGTTATTTTCCACACTGTTGCTCTAAATTATATATCTCCTTTTCCCAATGGTGTATAGGTATTCTACTTCCTCTGTGTCTTAACCAATACTTGGTGTTGAAGGACTTTTTATTTTCACTAACTGGATGGTAATGAAAATGGTATCTTATAGTGCTTTTAATTTGTATTACTATTAATACTTTGATTATTAATGAGATTGAGCTTTTTTTAATTTGTTTATTGGCCATTTTCGGTTGTCTCTTTTATGAAGTGTCCTTTCAAGTATTTTGGTTTTTTGTTAGATTGTTTGCCTTTCTGTCATTAATTTGTAAGTTTAATTTATATATTTTGGATATAAATCCTATATTAGTTTAATGTGTTGCAAATAAATCCTCCCAACTTGTGACTCATATTTGTAATCTCTTTATATATATATTTTGTTTGTTTGTTTGTTTTTGTTTTTGTTTTTTTTTTGAGACAGAGTCTCACTGTTTTCCAGGCTAGAGTGCTCTGGCGTTCAGCCTAGCTTACAGCAGCCTCAAACTCCTGAGCTTAAGCAATCCTATTGCCTCAGCCTCCCAAGTAGCTGGGACTACAGGCATGCACCACCATCCCTGGCTATCTTAATATATATTTTGATGAACAAAAGTTCTAATTATAGTCCAATTTATCAGTTATCTGTTTTTCAGTTTGTCCTTTTCTTCTATTTTTTTCAAACATCTTTATTATAGATGTCCTTTTCTTCTTAAGAAATCTTTTGCTATCCCAAAATCATAATGATACTTTCCCATATTCTAAAAAAGTTTTAGTTGTGTCTTTCACATTTCAGTAAGTCTATAATCCACTTGGAATTGATTTTATATGTTGTGAAGTAAGGGGTCCATCAATTGAAAAGTCCCATTATTTTCCCTCAAATTTGCAGCGCCATCTCTATCAAAAATCATGTTTCCTGAATATGTGGCTGATTGATACTTGCCATCTTGTTCCGTTGGTCAATTTGTTTATCTGATGGCAATGCTCTCCTAATACAGCTTTATAATAAGTTGTGATATCTACTAAGTTACACCCACCCTGTCTCTACCTTGTTCTTCTTTTTTAGGGAGTAGCTTGGCTATTCTTGTCTTTTGCCCTTGCATATAAATTTTGGAATCAGTTGAACAAGTTCTACTCAAAACCCTGTTGGAATTTTTATCAGAATTGCATAAATTCTGATAAAATTGAATCTATGACCAATTTGAGGAGAACTGGCATCTGTATGACATAGAGTTGTCCAATCCACGAATGTAATAGCTCTCCATTTATTAGATGGTCTTTTAGGAAAGTTTTATAATTTCCTCTGTTTTATATATCTTTTGTTGGATTTATTTCAGGCTCACTTTTTTTTTTTGGAGACAGGATCTTGCTATATTGTCCAGGCTGGTCTCCAACTTCTGGGCTCAAATGATCTCACTCACCTTAGCCTCCAAAGTAGCTGGGACTACAGGCATGCTCTACTACACCTGGCTAGGGTCATATTTTTTTCATGTAATTATAAAATTATATCTTTTAATTGTTGTATGCATATAGAAATGCAATTGATTTTTGGTGTTAACTTTGCTAAATTCTCTTAATTATAATTTATCTTTAAATTCTTTTTAATTTTTCCACAAAGATAATAGTATTAAATGGGAATAAGAAGAATTTTCTTTCTTTCTAATCTTTATATCTTTAATTTATTTTTCTTTTTTTTAGTATTTTGGCTAGTTCCTTCAGTATAAAAATGGATAGACATATGTGTATATATGTGTGAGCGTGTGTGTATATTATGTATTTGCATTCACACATGGATCTGTAACTATTTCTGTATCTATCTGTGTACATATATTATAAAACTTTGGGTTCTAACCAATACCTCATACCTTAAGATTCTTTCTGGCTTAACCCCTTTGCTTGTTTTAAAATATCTTCTTTGGCATTGAGAAATTTGGCTCCCTTTTTCTATATCGTATTTATTTATTTGCTCAATTAACTTACTTGCTCCATTTAACGAATCTATCAACTACTCTGGTTTCTTCCTTTCCATACCAACTCTGTGCTGCTGCCCAACCAACCCACATCTTCACCTTCTGTGCCTATGGCTCCCCACTTCCGCTTCACCCATCCGTGTCTTCAGCTGCCAGGCCTGCTAGCCTGTGCCTCCATGTGGTTTCTCAGCCCCCAACCCCATCATTCCACATCCTTAGCCATTCAGCCCACTGATCTGCACTTCCATAACCCTGCTACTACCCTGTGTCCACAGTCACCAGCCTACCGGTCCACACCTCAGCTTGACTCCCCAAGGCCCCTCATTTCCCTGAATCCTCGACCTCTCAGCATGATGCAAAAGTAAGATACTATTTATTTTGCTTGCTTATCAAATTGATGGTTATAAAAGTATAATAAATAGCCTTTTGAAGGGCAGTTCTGCAAAATCTATTAGAAGACTTTTGGCCTCTCTGGCCCATTCCTCTATGCAGTTCCCAAACCTTACTGGCAGGCACCTCCACGCAGCTCCCGATCCTCCTTACTGCCTGCCTTTGCCACCACCATTCTGGACCCCTCTGAACCAGGAAGAGAAGAGAAGGGGAGGGCAGTTTTTACTCTTATTCTCATGTGAGTGTACAACAGAGGTTACCAGAGGCTTCATTAGTGATCATACCATTGCTCTGGCAGCTAATGGAATGTGCATTTGTGTTTCCTTGTATTTTAAAATTTCCTCAGTTTTATTGTCTAATACAATAAATATTAACAGATATAGTCAACATAAAATCTCTTTGAGATCTCTTTGAGATACAAAAATAATTTTGAGTATATAAAGGATCCCTAAGAGCAGAAAGTTTGCACAAGAAAAAGACAAACTACCCCTTCCTTTAAGTAGTATGTACAATGAATATCAAATAATAACCAATCAGCATAGAGCACATTGAGTAATTTGAAGGTTTGTTCTTTCACCAAAAACATCTATAGCATTTAGCTTTTAAAAATAGTTCTGAGCACAGCAAGATAGAGAGGGGGGAAATTGGCTTCAGTATTATAGAGGATAGCAAATGAGCAGGGTTGAATTCATTTTGGGCACTTCGCCCAGGACACTTTTAATAGCACATATAGTTACTCTAGGGATTCTTAGTCTGTGGTTATGTCAAGTTTACACATTTATTCTTTAAAAGGAAAATTTGGAAGTTGTTAGAGATGTAGGTACATTGGTATGACTTAAATTTTTGAAGCAGTTTCTGTAATCCAGCCATTAAAAATTTGTGGTGTGGGGGCTAGATTCCTTAACGTTAAAACTAACTTAATCACAAATAGAAAGATATCTTAAATTTCCTTCCTCTAAAACAATGTGTTCTTCAGTTCTTTCAAAGGTTAAGTCAAGTTTTGAAGGATAGTTTAAACTAGGAATTGGAATATTATTTTTATGTGAAGAATTTTTACTCTTAATATTTTTTTTTTTTTTTTTGAGACAGAGTCTCACTTTATTGCCCAGGCTAGAGTGAGTGCCGTGGCGTCAGCCTAGCTCACAGCAACCTCAAACTCCTGGGCTCAAGCAATCCTGCTGCCTCAGCCTCCCAAGTAGCTGGGACTACAGGCATGTGCCACCATGTCCGGCTAATTTTTTCTATATATATTTTAGTTGGCCAATTAATTTCTTTCTGTTTATAGTAGAGATGGGGTCTCGCTCTTGCTCAGGCTGGTCTCGAACTCCTGAGCTCAAACGATCCGCCCACCTCGGCCTCCCAAAGAGCTAGGATTACAGGCTTGAGCCACCGCGCCCGGCCACTCTTAATATTTTAAATGAATTTCTTTGTATACTCAGGAATCCATCAAGTCTTTAAGAAAAAAATTAGATTTAAAAAATGCTGTACTCCCCATTTTACTACCTTACAATTTAAGATTACTGACCTTAGAATTAGCCTTAAAATTTGGAAGGAAAAATACTAACGTGGTAATAGAGCTTGTGTCGAGATAGAAGCTTTCAGTGTATTTTTACTTTTTTGTTTCCCAAAATTTCAGTAATATGTTCTTGATGTTTATCATTTATAAAATTGTTTATTAACCTTCTCCCCTAAATTAGCTTTAAGAAACACTGGGCATCAAAAAGACTAAGATTAGTAGACCTACCATTTGATCCAGCAATCCCATTACTGGGTATGTAACCAAAGGAAAAAAAGTCATTTTATCAAGAAAACACGTGTACTCGAATGTTTATTGCAGCACAATTCACAACTGCAAAGATGTGGAATCACCCCAAGTGCCCATCAATTCATGAGTGGATTAATAAAATGTGGTATATGTACACCATGGAATACTACTCAGCCTAAAAGAAAAGACGAATTAATACCTTTTGCAACAATTTGGATGGAACTGGAGATCTTTCTCCTAAGTGAAGTATTTCAAGAATGGAGAAACAAACACCACATGTACTCACTATTAAATTGGAACTAACCAATGAGTGCACATGTGCACAGAGAGGAAGTAAAACTCAGTGGAAAGCAACCAGAGTGTAGGGGGAAGGAGAGAGGACTAAACCAACCTAATGGGTACTGTGAACACTGTTTGGGTGATGGGCACACCTATAGCCAGGACTCAAGCATTACAAAAATGATCCACATAACCTAAAACATTTGTACCCCCTTAATATTTTGAAATAAATTTAAAAAAAAAAAAGAATATCTAAGGCCAAGCTTGCCCTTCCAATCTTAATCATCTTCAATTATGCCAAAGCATCTTCAATTATTCAAAGATGCTTATGACAATAAGCATCTTATGTGTCAACTATTTTAAATTTATCACATTTTCCAGAAATAAAGATGAATGATTCATTGAGGTTATACAGGTATATGTTATTTAGCTACTATTTTTCTACTTATTAGATTACATATTGTGTTTTTTTACAGTTCAAACGTTATGTCAGTAAACTTCGAAGCAAGAGTACAGTTTTCAAAAAGAAGCATCAGATAATAGCTGAATTTAAAGCTGAATTCGGTCTCTTGCAGAGGACTGAAGAACTTCTTAAGCAACGTCATAAGAATATTCAACATCAGCTGGTAATACGGTATTATCTTGGGCTGCTATAAATACAAATGCCAAGAAGTTTATGGATTATAGCTTTATACTGAGGTCATTGTTTTTACTGGAAAAAATCATAAAATTATTAATTTGCTCTGATTAATTACAGAGATATCATGTAAACTGATTCATTTATTTTTAATGTAGCAGTAAGCACTGACTTTTTTATGTGTGTTTACTTTGGGGTTATTAATAGAAGTTGAATTCCAAGTAGGTTTTTCTTTTGGTTAGCTACTTAATATGAGTAAAATTATCATACCAAGAGAGTGACTGTAAAATGTTTATTTATCATGGCCTGCTGAGCAGAAATTTCTATTTATTTATTTATTTAAAATTTTTTAATTTAATTAATTATTATTTTTTTTTGAAGGCAAGGTCTTGCTCTGTTGCCCAGGCTACTAGAGTGCAGTAGCATAGCATCATCATAGCCCACTGCAACCTCAAACTCCTGGGCTCAAGTGATCCTTCTGCCTCAGCCTCCCAAGTAGCTGGAACTAAGGGTATACACCACCATATCCAGCTAATTTTTCTATTTTTGTAGAGATGGGATCTCACTATGTTGCTTAGGCTCATCTCGAACTCCTGGGCTCAGGCATTCTTTTCCCCTGGGCCTCCCAAAGTGTTGGGATTACAGGTGTGAGCCTCTGTCCCCAGCCTGGGCAGAAATTCTAGGCAGCCACTTCCATGGAGCTTTGGAAAGAAATATCCAGGGAAGGTGCTGTGTGGAAGTTTGCCTCCAGGCTTGTTCCTTATGTGTTTGTGCCTTGGTTGTCAGAAAAGAGTTAAACCCAGAGTAGTCCAAGAGCAGAGTTGTTCTCATTGTGGATGCCAGTTCCTCTGAGTTTTCTTGGTTTGGTTTTTATTTTTCTTTCACCCATGGGGAAACTATTTCATCAGGATGCTGGTTTACCAGCTACCACTAATCTGAGACAAATTGAAACTCACTGCCATATTTTGTCCCAAGGACATAACTGGCAGTGTCTCCTTCTTGCGCTATCTATTCTAGATTTCCCCCACCTTCAGCTAGTACCTCCTTTTGTCTAGATGACTTACTGGTGGGATGACCTAGTTCCTCGTCCTTGAGAGATGTGAGACTCTGGTAACCACACCCTTATCAGGCTGTGGTTGCTATACTTACCTATTTACAGTTAAAACTGGGCATGAGAATACCAACATATGCCCTAATGGATCATATGAGTGTTCAATATATTTCTTTCTGCCCCCATTATATAGAAGCATCTATATAGCCTTATGATTTCCTACCAATATGAATCTTCTCTTTGCCTTCTGGTCTTTTGGCATGAGGAACCCAAGTGACCAGATGGTAGTCAGAACATTAAATTTAGAGACCCTCTTAATGTGTCTTCTGATGGAAGCATGCCCACTCTGTGAACCAGAACATAAACACCCACAGACCCTAAAGTTGTCTAGAAGGGAAACATAATTCCCTAAGTGGATCAGCAGTGATCATGGTGAGTGGTAACATTTATACTTTCATCTCATGGTTCCTAGACCCAGGCATTCTGTTGGGAACACAGCACCATATAATGGGTATTGGTTTAAGTTATATACCCTATCCTAAAGAATAGAGCCCATTTTCACAGGCCATTAGTTCCAAGCTGGGACCTTAGCTATACCTTCAAAAGGCTGTTCCACTATTCTATCAGGCTGTCAGCTTTACTAATGGTGTGGTATGTGGTAAAATGAATTTTATGGTCACACTCCTTTGCCATAATGTGGGTCCCTTGGTCTGAGGTGATATGTGGGATTCCACATCAGTAAATAGACACTCTGAGACCTTGGATAGTGGTGCTGGCTAAAGCACAATGGACAAGAAAGGCAAATATAGGCCGGGTGCGGTGACTTACGCCTGTAATCCTAGCACTCTGGGAGGCCGAGGCAGGCAGATTGTTTGAGCTCAGGAGTTCGAGAGCAGCCTGAGTAAGAGCAAGACCCCTTCTCTACCAAAAATAGTAAAAAATTAGCCAGGCATGGTGGCACATGCCTGTAGTCCAAACTACTCGAGAGGCTTAGGCAGAAGGATCACTTGAGTCCAGGAGTTTGAAGTTGCCATGAGCTGGGCTGACACCACTGCACTCTAGCTGAGGCAACAGAGTGAGACTCTGCCTCAAAATAAAATAAAATAAAATAAAATAAAATAAAATAAAATTTATCATCTAAATGAGGACACTTTTGAGAGCACAAAAGACAATAGATGTACACTGAGACTATCCTAGCAAACCAGCTGAGCCTTATATGATCTCTCCCTCACCCCATCTCATTCTCACTGCATTTTCAGCTGCACTGGCTTCCCTGCTGTTTCTTGAGCAGGCCAGACAGGTAATGGTTTTGTACTTGCTGATGCCCTGGGCATCTGTATGGAACACTCCCTCACTTCCTTCAGGGCTTTGCTCAGATGTTGTCTTCTCAGGATCACCTCTAACCACCTTCTGATTTAAGAGTCCAACTCCATCCATTCTCTCCTCACACTACATGTATTTAATTTATTTATTTATTTACATATTGCTTATTTACTCCCACTAGACCTAAGCTCTGTGAGGAAAAGGATTTTTTTCCCTTGTTTTGTTCACTGTTGTATACCTGGTGCCTAGAATTGTGCTTGGCACATTTAAGTATATAATAAATATTAGATGAGTGCGAATGCAAGTACACTTGAGAATTCATTCATTTACCAAATATTTATTGAGTGTGTCCTGTGTTTTAGGTTCTGTACTAAATACTTGGCATTATTACAAAGTCTATAATTAGTTCTTTAGGTTCTTTCATGTGGGAGGCCCAGGTTTATTTCCTGGCCAGTGGGGGAAAAAATGTTAAAAATGAAAATACAGGAAAAAAATTTTAAATTAAAAATATTTCTTATGCATCTGAAAATACCATAGTAAAATTTAGCATAGATTTATAACATAAAGATGTGTAATTGAACGAAATAATAATTGAAATCAATGAAGATTGTCCTTTAGATTTCTAAACTAATTTATTTTATTTACAACTTTTTTGTTGTATATGAAATGTATATACTTCTTATGGAAACCAGCAAGATTTTGATGCACACTTTGTGAGCCTTTTATTCTTTACTTATAGCAAACTATTGAGGAGAAAAAGGGTATATCTGGATATAGTTACACCCAAGAAGAGCTAGAAAGAGTGTCTGCACTGAAGAGTGAAGTTGATGAAATAAAAGGACGAACACTGGATGACATGTCTGAAATGGTGATTACACATTTTTTTAAAGTTCTTTTTTATTGTGTAGCTAGAAGACAAGTGGTTTATGTGTTTTATTTTCAGTGAAACATTCAAATTTTCATTTCTGCACATTATTTCCTTTATATTCTTTCATCTGTGTTTATCAGTCTCTTGAATTTTTCCCTTCTAATAAGGTTGTTGTCAACTTCTAATAGTTTAAGTATTTGTGTTTTTTTAATATGTAAAAGTTATATAACATTGAAGAAATATTTATGATAAAAAATAAGTTTTCCCAAGTCATACCACTCTAATAAAATTATTTCATTTTTGTGTATGTCCTTAGTATCTTTCCATATTCAAGGCTGCTGTTCAGCCAGAATACACTGGTACATTTTCACCAGGCATTAAAATATTGAAATCTTTCTTTACTTGTTAGTATATAGTTGCTACCCCAGACCCTCAGAGAGTACCCCCTTCCACTGCCTTATCCATATTGGCCATTTCCCCAGAACTCTCTAGATCTCAGCACAGTCTAACTCCTAAAAAGATTAGCATGTATTATAGAAAAGGCCTCTAAGACCCTATTCATCTCTTTGACAGTTGTCCATTCTGATTTGTCACTATTTATGCCATTTGGATTATTAAGTATTAATATTTTGAATATCACTCTACCCATATTTATGTATATTTTTATAACTTACATAATTATCTATTTTTATATTAATATAATACAACATTATAGTTGTATACAGGCAACTTTGTAATTTATTTTATTCATTTTATTTTTGCTTATAAATATTTTCCCATAATGTTTTAGTCTTGATAATTGACATTTTGAATGGTTAAATGGTATGGTATTCCATCTTGCTGAGGAATCAAGATTTACTAAATCACTTCCCTATTGTTTGGCACTGAAGTAATTTATAGTTGGTTTTGGTTTTGGTTTTGGTTTTGGTTTGAGACAGGGGTCTCACTCTGTTGCCCAAGCTGGCCTCAAACTCCTGGGCTCAAGCAATCCTCCCACCTCGGCCTTTGGAGTAGCTGGAACTACAGATGCACACCACCACACCCAGCTAATTTACAGTTTTTTACTCTTATATTTAACACTGCCATAAATATCTTTATGCATGTAGTATTTTTATTCTTTTGAATTCTTTTTGTAGGCATTAACGTTTTTTGTTTAAATGACAGGTAAAAAAACTGAATTCACTGGTATCTGAAAAGAAGTCAGCTCTAGCTCCAGTTTTAAAAGAACTACGACAGTTGCGTCAGAAATGTCAAGTAAGTGCATTTGATTTTATGGTACTTTTAGTATTCTATCTTGTTCAGATGTACTAGTTAGAATCCTGAATATTTTATTTGGGTTATTATAGAAAACAAATTATTATCATTATTATTGATCTAATTCTGCAAAAGAGAGTAATAATGTGACCTACAAATGTTTTTGTTTAATTTGTGCTACTTATTTTGTTGTAAATTATTGGAGGGGAGAGAGAAGGAAAAAAAGTAATTTAAGCTGAAATCTCAAGTATAACCAGATAAGATTTTTACTTTAAATCAATCATATGCATGTTAGAGCTATAAATATAAAGTCACATTCTTCTGTGACCAGGTAAAAGCTCAAAGTCTGCCCATGAGTGGTGACAAGTTAACTCTAGATTAATGAACTTGCTTTGCTGAGAGGCATAGTGTGGGGAAAACTACAATAGCTTATGAGAAGTGATGAAATACTATTACTTGGAGGCTAATTCTAACCACTGTTTTAAAGATAAACTGTTGGAAAGTAAATGCCTTCCACAAATCCAGATTAGGTAGCCTCTACCATTTGACATTAGCAGTTCTCTATTTTTAATACTACTAATTTTTTAATTTGTTTAACTGTATTTAATACTTGAAACTACCAAAATGTTCCCAGGTGTGATGTGTGAAAAAAAACTAAAAAATTTAAAAAAAAAGAAACTACCAAAATGCATTATCGTATTTTTAAAGAGCAGGAGTATTTAAAAATACTTTAGGCCGGGTGTGGTGGCTCACGCCTGTAATCCTAGCCCTTTGGAAGGCCGAGGCGGGTGGATCGCTCAAGGTCAGAAGTTCAAAACCAACCTGAGCAAGAGTGAAACCCATCTCTACTATAAATAGAAAGAAATTAATTGGCCAACTAAAAATATATATAGAAAAAATTAGCCAGGTGTGGTGGCGCATGCCTGTAGTCCCAGCTACTCGGGAGGCTGAGGCAGGAGGATCGCTTGAGCCCTGGAGTTTGAGGTTGCTGTGAGCTAGGCTGACATCACGGCACTCTAGCCCGGGCAACAAAGTGAGACTCTGTCTCAAAAAAAAAAATACTTTACACTTCTTACTTTAATTGATAACCTTTAAATATTTAGGAAATTTTATTGTGAAGTGTTAGTATATTTCCTTTGTATTGTACAGGCATGTTTTTCTAAATTTGAATATTAACAGCTATTTGAAAATTAGAGCATCACAACTCAAGATGTATAATTTAGATTTATCTAAATCTTTTATAATCTAGCATTCGAATAGCATCTTGAAAAGTTTCATATTTATTTTCTCAGTGGTTCTATAAATTATATGTAATTAAATGGAATAGTTATATAATTGCTAATTATATGAAAATTAAAATACTTATATTTTAGAGTATACAGTCTGATAATTATTAGTTTCACTGAAATATTTCTTATTTATTGATCACTTTTTCTTACAATAGAAAACCATGCTCTTGGCAAGAATTAAAACTATACAGAATTGTTTAAGGGAAAGAGGAGAAATTCTTCCTCTTTCTGCATCCCCAGCACATTCCCTAGAAGTAATGACTATTAATAGTTCCTTCTGTATCCTCCAGAAGTTTCCTGGGAATTAATGAACAGATAATTATTTAGTAGCTACCTTAAATTTGTTCTCCACATCTTTGCTTCACTTTCTAACAGACGCTTTTTGGCTTTTGGGGAACTATGGTGGGCAGGGTGCAGCTAGAACCAACCCTGACTGATACTGAGATCAAAATATCTGCTTCTTTTATTTACATATTCCTGTTGTACATTTTTTTGTCCATCTTATACTTAAAAAAAAATATTTTGTCTCTTGTGTATCTCTTGAATAGATCTTGCATTAGGTTTTCCAATGTGATATCATCTGAAAGACTTATTTTAGTAGATAAGTGTAGCCTATTTATATTTATTGATATGTAGACATATTTGGTTTTAGTGGTATCATTTTATGTTTGGCTTTTGATTTTAAAGCCTATAAGAAATCTTCTCCATCTTCTTCTCCTTCTTCGTGCTTATGTATGTTCTGACATGTGGTTTTGTTCTAGCCATTTTAACTCTATCATTAATCATCTGTTTCTTTCAATAATATCTATTCTATTAATTCCCACTGTGAAAAGTGATTAAATTAGTTGGAGTTTTTTTTGGGGGGTAGGGGTTGTTATTGTTTCTTTTGTGTTTTGAGACAGAGCCTTACTCTGTCTCCCCCACTAGAATGAAAATTTGTGTATTTCTTTTTCCTTCTCCCTCCCTTCGCTCTCCTCTAAAACCTGATTTTAGTTGATAGTATTGTCTTTCTTAATGTTTGCCTTTATACTTTGAATATGCCTATACCATGACTTGATTTGTTAGCTTTAAATGATATTCTTTGATGTTCTCCCCATCCACCTCTAGCAATTAAAAAAATGAGGAAACCAGCTTACTTATTCTACATTCTGCCTTCTTTTCCTCTTCTTCCTGCAGGCTTTGTTGTATCATTTCTACCTTGTCAGGGTGTGTAACATTTAGATTCTGTTCTATTACACTATTTCCCACTTTTGTTTTCAGCACTAGACCTGTAATTATTAGGTCCAGTGCTCATTACCACTCAGTTCACTGCCCTTTGTCTCACTTCTCTTTGGATTGTCTGTAATTCTCTAGTTGAGTCCTCAAGAAAAGGCTCATGAAAACAATACTCTCTGATGAGTTCTTAAATGTTCTACAGTTTAAATATTTCAGTGACAGCTTGACTGTCAGATCATGCATTCTTTCCTTGAGGATTTTTTTAAGTATAGCTCCACAGTCTTCTAGAGTTAAATGTAGCTGTGGGGAGATCTGAGGCCACCCTAATATTTTTAGTGATTTTGATCTTGAAAAGAATGTGTATTTTCTAGTTGTTGAGTACAGGGTTCTTCATGTGTTCATCACATCAGGCTTCTTAAATGTGTTGTTCTGAACTTCCTAATGAATGGGGAGTTGTTGTCAATGGGTAGAAAGTTTCAGTAAAACTTTCTCAGATGAAAAGATTTCCATGGATGGATGGTGGTGATGGTTGCTCAACCTTGTCAATGTGCTTAATGCCACTGAATTGTAAACTTAAAAACGGTTAAAATGATAAATTTTGTTATGTGTATTTTACAACATCAAAAGGAAAAAAATCTTTCTCGTTTAAAAAAAACCCTTTCTCGTGAATTTATATGTTTTATCTTTTTAAAAAAAATTTTTTTTTATTCCTAATATACAGTGCTTTTTGCCTAAGAGTCTTATTTTGTGTACTCTTACAGTGGATATGCCAACTTTCTTATGATTAGTGTTTCTTGGTATATCTTTTTATTTCTGTTTACTTTCAACTTTCTATGTACTTACTTTTGTCTTATATATGTCTCATAAATAGCATATAGCTGGTTTCTTACATCTAGATTTAGAATCTGTCCTTTAATTGGTGAGTTTCGTCTACTCTGATTATTGATACGTTTGGATTTTTTTCTATTTTGTACATACTATTTACTGTGCTTTTTCTTTCTTTTTTACCATCACTTGTACTAGTCCTGTTTACTTTCTCTTCTTTATTTCCTTTTCTATCTTCTACTTCTATTATGATATGATTTACTCTTGAGGTTTCACATTCCTGACTTAACAAAATCTAAAGTTAATCAGCATTTCCCCAACAATACAGGGACCTTAGAATAATTTAATTCTCCTGCCTTACATGTATGTTATCCTCTGGCATTTTATTTCATTATTTCTACATCTCAAAAAGTAGTTGTCATGGTGGCTGTTGCTATTCTGATTACTATTTTGTATAATCATTTCCTGTTTAGATTTACCGATATTTTTAGCAGTTCTCACCGTTGCTGCTTGTATTTTAACTTCTTACTTCTGGATTCAGTTTCCTTTTTTCCTGAAATTCAATTTTCTTGTTTTGTGTGGTTTCTAAAAATAGTTTTCTCAGTAAAGAATTGTTAACAATAAGTAAACCATCTTTTTATTTCCGTCTTAAATAATAGTTTAGTTGGAAAAAATATTTTCACTGCTTTCTCCTACTGTGTTGAAAGATCTACTGTTAGTTTAATTATCATTTCTTTTTAGGTAATATCTTCTCTATAACTGGTTTTAATTTTTTTACCTTTTCTTTGGTGTTGTCCAAATTTCATTACTGTGATCTAAGTGTAGATTTAGTTTTAGCACACAGATTTAGATTGTGTGTGCTAGAATTTGTGTTTTGTGTCTTCTATGAATTCTGCGAAAATTCTACATAATATATTCCCTCCCCCATTTTTTCTAGTCTGTTTTCCAGCTACTCCTATTAGATATATATTAGACATATTTCTTCTGTTTTCTTATTGCTTAACCCCACTTTCATATTTTCATCTTTTTGTCTCTCTTTGTTGAATTATGGGTAATTTCTTCAGCTCTATTTTCTTGTTCATTATTTTATCTCCTCAGTGGTGTCTAACCATATGTTTATTCCATCCACTTAATTTTTAATTTCAGTGACTTTTTCATTTCTGTTTTTTCTCACTATGTCTTTTTCTATTCTTTTCAATTCATTCTTTATAGTTTTTATTATTTTAAGCATATTTGTTAGGCTTATTTCTAGTATCCAGAGTTCCTTAAGGTGTAGTCCTGCTATTGTTTAGATCTGATTCTCACTCCTAATGGATTGTTTCCTTATATGCTCTATATTAGGTTGGTGCAAAAGTAATTGCGATTTCAATTTTTGGTTTTTTTTTTTTTTTGAGACGGAGTCTCGCTCTGTGGCTAATGCCACCACACCCAGCTAATTTTTCTATTTTTAGTAGAGATGGGGTCTCCCTCTTGCTCAGGCTGGTCTCAAACTCCTGATCTCAAGTGATCCTCCCACCTCAGCCTCCTAGAGTGCTAGGATTACAGGCGTGAGCCATATCCCCCAGCATGGACCATGAATTTTAAATTATTATAACTAGGCTCAAACACATCTTTATTAATAAAATAGGAACCATTATAATCAACACATTTTTGCCAATGAGAAATAAGTTTGTTTCTTCCTGCAGCGTAAAAATCCATGCTTCAAGATTTGAGAAACTCTTGAAAAGCATTTTCTGCATCCTGCTGGTTATGGAAGCATTTTCCTGCAAAAGTTGGCAAGATGCTTGAAGAAGTGGTAGCCAGTTGGCAAGAGGTCAGGTGAATGTGGCGGATGAGGCAAAACTTCGTAGCCTAATTCATTCAACTTTTGAAGTGTTGGTTGTGCAACATGCAATTGGGTGTTGTCCTAGAGAAGAATTGGGCCCTTTCTGTTGACCAATGCTGGCTTGCAGGCATTGCAGTTTTCTGTGCATCTCATCGATTTGCTGAGCATACTTCTCAGATGTAATGATCTCACCTAATTCAGAAAGCTGTAGTGGATCAGATTGGCAGGAGACCACCAAACAGTGACCATGACCTTTTTTAGGTTCAAGTTTGGCTGTGGGAGAAGTGCTTTGGAGCTTCTTCTTGGTCCAGCCACTGAGCTAGCTGGTTGTTGCCAATTGTCATATAAAATCTACTTTTCATTGTATGTCACAATCTGATTGAGAAATGATTCTTTGTTGCATACAAGAAGAAAAGATGGGCCAGGTGTGGTGGCTCACACCTGTAATCCTAGCACTCTGGGAGGACAAGGCAGATGGATCACTCAGGGTAAGGAGTTTGAAACCAGCCTGAGCAAGAGTGAGACCCTGTCTCTACTAAAAATAGAAAGAAATTAATTGGCCAACTAAAAATATATAGAAAAAAAAAATTAGCCAGGCATGGTGGCACATGCCTGTAGTCCCAGCTACTCGGAAGGCTGAGGCAGCAGGATTGCTTGAGCCCAGGAGTTTGAGGTTGCTGTGAGCTAGGCTGACACCACGGCACTCTAGTCCGGACAACAGAGTGAGACTCTGTCTCAAAAAAAAAAAGAAGAAGAAAAGATGACACTTAAAAACAACGATTTATTTTTATTTTTTTTTATTTTTGAGACAGAGTCTCGCTTTGTTGCCCAGGCTACAGTGAGTGCCGTGGCGTCAGCCTAGCTCACAGCAACCTCGAACTCCTGGGCTCAAGCAATCCTGCTGCCTCAGCCTCCCGAGTAGCTGGGACTACAGGCATGCGCCACCATGCCCAGCTCATTTTTTCTATATATATTAGTTGGCCAATTAATTTCTTTCTATTTATAGTAGAGACAGGGTCTTGCTCTTGCGCAGGCTGGTTTCAAACTCCTGACCTTGAGCAATCTGCCCGCCTCGGCCTCCCAGAGTGCTAGGATTACAGGCGTGAGCCACCGTGCCCGGCGATTTTTTTTATTTTTGCTCAGCTCTTTAGGTGTCCACTTATTGAGCTTTTTCACCTTTCCAATTTGCTTCAAATGACCGTCGAATGGTCAACATTGAGTTCTTCTGCAACTTCTTCTCTAAGTGTAAGAGGATCAGCTTCAATGATTGCTCTCAATTGGTCATTGTTAACTTCCGATGGCTGGCCACTGCAGTCTTCATCTTCAAGGCTCTTGTCTCCTTTGTACTACTTTTTGAACTACCACTGCACTGTACGTTCATTAGCAGTTCCTGGACCAACTCCAATGTTGATGTTGCGAATGTCTCTGCTGCTTCACGACCCATTTTGAACTCAAATAAGAAAATCGCTCGAATTGCTTTTTGTCTAACATAATTTCCATGGTCTAAAATAAATATAAAATATGCTGCCCAGGCATGGTGGCTCATGCCTGTAATCCTAGCACTCTGGGAGGTCGAGACATAGGATTGCTTGAGCTCAGGAGTTTAAGACCTTCCTGAGCAAGAGGAAGACCCTATCTCTACTAAAATTAGAAAAAAATTAGCTGGGCAACTAAAAGTAGAAAAAAAATAGCCACGTGTGGGGGTGAATGCCTGTAGTCCCAGCTGCTGGGGAGGCTGAGGCAGGAGGATTGCCTGAACCCAGGAGTTTGAGGTTGCTATGAGCTGGGGTGATATCACAGCACTCTAGCCCGGGCAACAGAGCAAGACTCTGTCTCAAAAAAAAAAGAGAAAAGAATAACATAAATATAAAATAAACAGCAAGTAATAAGTCATTAGCAAAAAAACAAAAAGCAAGAAATTCGCATTAAAATGATATATAATATAACCACATTTATTTAAGAATGTATTCCAATATCAGATGGCAAATGTCCACAGTGCTAAAACCGCACTTGCTTTTGTACCAACAGGGTTTTTTCTCTTGAATCTCGTCAGTCAGGATAGAGGGTATTTCCCTCCAGAGTGGTTTTGCAGTTGTTCTGCCAGGTGTTTTAGAACTATCACAAGCTTGGAGCTAATGTTAAGTTACTGTCTTAGCTTGGGAGTTCCTATACCATGTAGGTAGGATAAATTCAAGCTCCAAACTTGCCTGATGATAGGCCTCTTTTTTCCATTTACCTCTGCAGCAATACAACTGCATACTGATCAATTTGGCCAACAGACTCCAGGTCAAAAATGGCTTTTATCAACTATAGCATCTTCATGTCATTGAGAGGCCCAGTAGCTACCTAAGTAATAGCCTCTGCTGCCCCTTTTCCCACTTAGGGTGCATATAACTGTCACCTTTTAGAGCCTTGGGTGTCTGTAGGTCACTTTGATACATAAAAGCCGTGGCCCCTTTTTCCCAGAAATCTTTTATGCTATCCTAATCATTCCAACCTAGACATAGTCCGACACAACAAAGACAGCACACACATTACTCATCTCTGTTAACCCTCCTGTTGCCAAGGAAACTGCTGTGTGCAACCAAGGTCATTCTCAGGCTGGTGTTAACCCTTTACTCACAAATTCCCAAGTTGAAATGAGCTTGGATTTACTGCGGGATCCTTCATTCTAACTTCCTACTCTGCACAGGCTAAGGCTTTTCAGCGGCTCTGCCTGGACGTTAAAATCACTCTGTTACCAAGACTGACCCACTCTCAACTCCTTTTATCAATAGTAGCCACAATGTCATCCTTTGTTTTCGGTCCTGGTAACTTCTCTTATTTCCTTGAGAGTTCAGTTTAGCTCTGGATTTGAAAGAATCTTTGTTCTACCTTACTAATCATTTATAGATACAGTCATGCATCATTTAATGACGGAATATGTTCTGAGAAATGTGTCATTAGGTGATTTCATCATTGTGCAAACAACATAGAGTGTATTTACACAAATCTAGATGGTATAGCTGACTACTCACCTAAGCTATATGGTAAGGCCTATTGCTCTTAGGTTACAAACCTGTACAGCATGTCACTGTACTGAATACTGTAGGCAATTATAACACAATAGTAAGTATTAGTATGGTACACCTATATAGGGCACTTACCATGAATGGAGCTTGCAGGACTAGACGTTGCTCTGGGTGAGTCAGTGAGTGAGCGGTGAGTGAATATGAAGGCCTGGAACATTACTGTACACTATTGTAGACTTTATAAACACTGTGCACTTAGACTATACTAAATTTATTAAAATTTTTTCTTTAATTACCATAACTTACTGTAATTTTTTTACTTTATAAACATTTTAAGTTTTTTAACTTTTTGACTCTTGTAATAATATTTAACTTAAAACATAAACACATTATACAGCTGTGCAAAAATATTTTCTTTCTCCATATCCTTATTCTATAAGCTTTTTGCTATTAAAAATTTTTTTTATTTTTACTTTTTAAACTTTTTTATTAAAAACTAAGACATAAACACACACATTAGCCTAGGTCTATATAAGATCAGGATCATCAATATCACTGGCTTCCACTTCCACATCTTGTCCCACTGGAAGATCTTCAGGGGCAGTAACACACACAAAGATGTTATCTCCTTTGATAACAATGCCTTCTTCTAGAATACTTCCTGAAGAATGTGCCAGAGGCTGTTTTACAGTTAATTTTTTTATTACAATTGGAAGCAGTACACCTTAAAATAACAATAAAAAGTATAGTATAGTAAGTATATACACGTCACTTAGTTGTTTATTGTCATTATCATGTACTGTACATAATTGTATGTGCTATATATGTATATAACCAACAACACTGTTGGTTTGTTTATACCATCACCACGAACACATGAATTATCTGTTGTGCTATATGACATTATGATGCCTATGATGTCACTATGTGATAGGAATTTTTCAGCTCTATTTTATTTTTTTTTATTTTTTATTTTTTTTAGAGACAGAGTCTCACTTTGTTGCCCAGGCTAGAGTGAGTGCTGTGGCATCAGCCTAGCTCACAGCAACCTCAATCTCCTGGGCTCAAGCGATCCTACTGCCTCAGCCTCCTGAGTAGCTGGGACTACAGCCATGTGCCATCATGCTAGGCTAATTTTTTGTATGTATATTTTTAGTTGGTCAATTAATTTCTTTCTATTTTTAGTAGAGTCAGGGTCTCGCTCAGGCTGGTTTTGAACTCCTGACCTCGAGCCATCCTCCTGCCTCTGCCTCCCAGAGTGCTAGGATTACAGGCGTGAGCCACCACACCCGGCCTCAGCTCTATTTTAATCATATGGGGTCACCATCATATATGCAGTCTTTTGTTGACCAAAATGTCATTGTGTGGCACATGACTGTACTTTTAGCATTTCTAGCTGTTTGTAGCGAGAGATTTTCAGATTATCTCATTTAAAACATTACATTAGAAGTTAGTATGTTAGTACGTAAACAGCCTGAACTCAAATTCTGACTCTGCCCTTTTCCAGCAAAATCATCTTTGACAAGGTACTTGGCCTCCTTGAACTTTCTCAAAGCTTTATATGGGGTCATTAATACCTCCTTCAAGGGGCTGTTGGGAGATTTAGTTATTGTCAAGGATCTAGTTCAAACACCCTAGTATGGTTTATGAGTTGTTCTGATTAGGCCTCTCCCTAAGTTTTCAGCTGTCTCTCTGACCACTTCCCAGACATACTGCAGCATAATAAACTACTTGTAAGTTCCTTAATTGTTCTTTTTTCTTCTTCTTCTTCTTTTTTTTTTAAGCCAAATCAGAGCAAACCTTAATTGTTCTTTCTAGCTTCCAATCCTTTTTATATGGTGTTCCCACTCTCTTCCTTTGTTCACCTTTCCCCTAACTATTCTTATTCTTACTAATCCTTCATGCTTAGTCTTAGATATCAGTTTCTCCAGGAAGTTGTCCCCACTGATCCCCAGGCCTGGGTTACGTTCATGAGAGTCCTATGTGTTCCTATAATACCTTGCGTTTGCCCGTAATAGCTCTCAGTAGCCTGTTTACCTATCTGAATGTTACTTGAGGAGAAGAATTTTTGGCTGTTTTGTTTACTGCTTTATCCCCAGCTCCTAACAAAGAGACTGGCACACAGTTCAATACATGGTAGCTATTATTATTATCAGCACCTTCATCTGTCATAATTCTCAAATGTCTGATTGTTGTATAAATAACTCTTAAGTATGCCAAGAAGCTTAGAGTTAAGTTACAAGTCTGACAAGGGCATGCATTGTTTCAGAGCCACACTTTAGGCCTTTGTTTTTCACTTATTCTGTCATTTGCCCTTTTCATGCTAGGAATTAACTCAGGAGTGTGATGAAAAGAAATCCCAGTATGATAGCTGTGCAGCAGGCCTCGAAAGCAATCGATCCAAATTAGAACAGGTAAGAAGGAAGTTTTTATTTTAACAATTTAGCAGCTGGGTATGGTGGCTCACGCCTGTAATCCTAGCACTCTGGGAGACTGAGGCGGGAGGATCACTTGAGGTCAGGAGTTTGAGACCAGCCTGATCAAGAGCAAGACCCTGTCTCTACAAAAAATAAAAAAATTAGCTAGGTGTGGTGGTGTATGCCTGTAGTCCCAGCTGCTTGGGAATCTGAGGCAGGAGCATCACTCAAGCCCAAAAGTTTGAGGTTGCAGTGAGCTCTGATGATGCGACTGTACTCTAGCCAGGATGAAATAGTGAGACCCTGTCTCAAAAAAAAAAAAAAATTAGCAAAAGCGGCCTATGTATATACATTTTCACTACACTAGCGTCAGAAGATTCCTAAATCTTTATTATCATCTCCCGAACCTGTCTCCTAAACTCCAGAGATCTTTATCTCTTGAAACTTAACGTATTCACACTGAATTTTCCATCCGTATCACTACTGCCAAAGTCCAAGTCCCATCATCTCTTGCCTGGACTTCCATAGTAACCTTTTCCCTGCTCTCCTGCTTCTACTCTTGCCCTCCCTAAGTTTATTCTCCGTAGAGCAGCATTGCACTTAAAATAAAAATCTAACCTCCAACTTATGGTCTAAAGGCTGCACCTGCCTTATTAACTTCATAGTCATGTGTTCCACTCCTCATCCCAGCCATACTGACCTTCTTCCTGAACTTCAAACAGACCCAGCTTGTTTTCACTTCCAGGCGTTTGCACATATTCTTCCCTCTGCCTGGGACACTCTGTCCCTAACTGTTTGCCTTGACTTCTCTTTTTCATCATTCAGATCTCAGCCTAAATATCACCACCTCTTTGAGGTCTTCCCTGATCACCATATCTCATGTTTCCGCATTCTCTTCTCCAACCTGGCCCACCCAGTCTCTCTATCACATTCTGCTGAATTTTCTTCATTGTACTTATGCCCATCTAAAATAACCTTCGTTATTTGTTTATGTCTGTTTACTCTAATTGAATGAGAGTAGAGACCTGTCTGTTCACTATTATGTCCCCAACACTGAGGATGGTGCTGGACACACGGTAGGTATTTAATAAATAGATAATTAAATCTGCAGGCTTTAGGGTAATATGAGTATTCTCTGGAAAAGATTATAATCTATCTGCCAGAGTAAAACAAGGTTAAAATTGCAGAACAGGAAATGACTCTGATGTACATTAAAGGTCATTCTCTCTGCATCTGTCTTAATCTTTCAATAATGTTATTCATTTAAAATTATATATTATAGGAAGTTAGAGGACTTCGTGAAGAATGCCTTCAAGAAGAAAGTAGATACCATTATACAAATTGTATGATCAAGGTAAGACAAAGTGGATCAAAAATTTTTCTGAGATTTTTCTGTATCAAATACTTCCCTAAAACTTAAGTCTTTCCATTCAGAACCTAGAAGTTCAACTTCGTCGTGCTATTGATGAGATGAAGGTATATGTCTCTTCCGATCAGCAAGAAAAAAGAAAGGCAATTAGGCAAGTAATTTCATTGTTTTAATATTGAGTCACTTAATGTTTTTACCTATAGAAATCTTATAAATAAGATAGAATTATTTAGAGTATTTAAAAAGCAGACACTAAGATATTATTTAGGACTAAATCTTATTAAACATCTTCTAGATATTTCAGCTGTGCTAAGTAAGAATACTTATAGTTTTAATTCTTGCTTGCTTTTCTTATTGTGATTATATATATATATATAATTTTTCACTTTAACCATTTTTAAGTGTACAACTCAGTGGCACTGAATACTTTTTTAATATACAACCATAACCACTATATATTTACAAAACTTTTTCATCACCACAAATAGAAACTCTTGAAACCATTAAGCAATAACTCTTCATTCCCACCACCCCTGGGAATACATATAATTTCATACTTACTTTGTTATAAGCATTAAGAGTTGATCCTTTTTTTTTTTTTTTTGAGACAGTCTCACTTTTCTGTTGCCTGGGCTAGAGTGCCGTGGCATCAGCTTAACTCACAGCAATCTCAAACTCCTGGGCTCAAGCAATCCTACTGCCTCAGCCTCCCGAGTAGCTGGGACTATAAGCATGTGCCACCATGCCTGGCTAATTTATATATTTTTTTTTTCTTTTTTTTTTAGTTAGCCAGTTAATTTCTTTCTATTTTTAGTAGAGACGGGGTCTCGCTCTTGCTCAGGCTGGTCCCGAACTCCTGACCTTGAGCAATCCACCCGCCTTGGCCTCCCACAGTGCTAGGATTACAGGAGTTGATCCCTTTTTAAAGTCCCACATGGCCTCAACTCTAGTAATCTTCCTGTTAATTGTACACTGTCATGACTGCATTTTAGCTAGATACTGTGTGATTGTAGCATTCAGCCTTCAAAATGAGAAGGGTATGTAAATAATGTTTGGTCTATGCGTCGTGATTTCGTGTGTGTGTGTGTAATTCTAGCTTGTGGCATAATGCAATAAATCAAATCCTGCCTTAAAAAAAGGCACTTATAGGTCAGGCACAGTGGCTCATGCCTGTAATCCTGGCACTTTGGGAGGCTGTGGTGGGAGGCTTTCTTGAGGCCAGGAGTTCGAGACCAACCTGAGCAACATAGTGAGACACCATCTCTATGAGAAAATAGAAAAATTAGCTGGGTATGGTAGCATGTACCTGAAGTCCCATCTACTCAGAGGCTGAGGCAGGAGAATTGCTTGAACCCAGAAGTTTGAGGTTGCGGGTAGCTATAATGACACCACTGCATTCCAGCCCTGGCAACCGAGCAAGAAAAAGGAAAAAACCAAAGCATTTATATTGCTAGCTGTGATAAAATGCAGTAATTGAACAAGACAAGCTTTCTTTTCTCCCATCATAATTCAAATGTTATGCTTTTTACCATCCAGTAAGAACTCAGAAAAAATGTAGAATTTACATTTATTCTATATTGCAGATGAGACTTTGAGTGGCATATACATTTATGTTACAAAAGAAATTTAAGAAATAGAGTGTCTTGCAGATTGTGAATTTTTTAATGTAATGTACTAGAATGCAAGCCAGACTGAAAATATTCCATAAATAGAAGTGTTTTTTCTAATACTCTAACCTATTAAACTAAAAATGTACTTATTCATATTCTTTCATTGAATGTAAACTCTGCTCATATCATTCTGTGTGGTCAATGCTAAGAAATGAGAAAAGTTAATTTTTTTCTTGAAAAAGAAAAAGTTTGGGCTAGGTGTGGTGCCTCATGCCTGTAATCCCAACACTTGGGAAGATCACTTGAGGCCAGGAGTTTAAGACCAGCCTGAGCAAAAAAATATTTTAAAAATTAGTCATAAATAAATAAATAAACAAGTAGCCAGGCTTGGTGGCTTGGGCCTATAATCTCAGCTACTTGGGAGGCTGAAGCAGAGGATCACTTGAGACCGAGGGGTTTGAGGTTGCAGTGAGCTATGATGACACCACTGCACTCTAGCCCAGGCAACAGTGGGAGACCCTGTATCAAAAGAAAAAAAAAAAAAGAAACTTCAGAAATTAAGTTCCATTTCTTCCAGAGTTATCCATATGAATAGTAAAGGAAATAATTGCGATTTTCTGATCTGTTTTCTAGCCAGATATTCTTTAAAATTTTTTAAATCATTATAAATCTTTATCATCCCATAATTTTCCTTTAAAAACATATTATATCATGGTTATAGTAGTACATGATAAGAATATTATGAATAAAATAGAATTAATTACATTCTAAACTCACTGAAACATGCTTAAAATGTTGTTATTCCATTTTCAATATTTATGGTACTTCCTGGTAAGTCCAAAGGTATAAGAAATTAGTTTGGTTTTGAAAGATTATCTAGAAATTTTAATTTTATTTTAAGAGGCATCATATTTAGTTCAAAATACCAGAAAGAGACTAACAAAATTTTGTTCTAACCTAGTTTTTCTAATTCCTAGTTTCGGGCAAATCACTTCCTCATCTATAGAATAAGGAGAACAATACATATAAGATCAAGTTCAATATAACATATGCAGCAGTGTTTTGGAGATTTTGTAGCATGAGTTCCTAGGGGGTACATAACAGGTGCTTTATAATTATACCTTGAATAAATCTGTTGAATAAATAAAAATTAGGATTAATTATTTATTTATTTATTTTTGACCTGCCTTCCCCCCCAAAATTAGGGTTTAGTATATATAATACACTGAGCCTGGCCGGGTGTGGTGGCTTACGCCTGTAATCCTAGCATTCTGGGAGGCTGAGGCGGGTGGATCACTCAAGGTCAGGAGTTTGAAACCAGCCTGAGCAAGAGTGAGACCGTCTCTCCTTAAAAATTAGAAAGAAATTAGCTGGACAACTAAAAATATATATATAAAAAATTAGCCGGACATGGTGGTACGTGCCTGTAGTCCCAGCAACTTGGGAGGCTGAGGCAGTAGGACTGCTTGAGTCCAGGAGTTTGAGGTTGCTGTGAGCTAAGCTTACGCCACAGCACTCTAGGCTGGACAACAGAGTGAGACTGTGTCTCAAAAAAAAAAAAGAAAAATACATATATATATGGGGGGGGGGGGGCAAGCATGAGCCTGTTGGTTTCTTGAGAAATTTTTATATAAATGGAAATTCTAAAACAATTTGGACTTTTCTCAGATGTGAGTTAATAAATGAATTATTTAAGGCTATCTGAGCTATAACTATATATTCTTCTTGAGTAAAATATCATTTACATCCTCCTAGGTGTTTTTCACTGGACAACTGGAAGGGCAAGCAGTTTGACTTAATGTTATAAGTTTTAAAAAGGCAAAACAAAGGTTCATCAGGATTATGTTTATTCCCCTTCACTCTCATTCCTGTGCACAGATTCTACCCTCACTTCAGCTCTGTAAGGACTTCAGATACTTTTGATTGCCATTTTCTCTATTCTAATCCTTTACCTCCCTTTTCTGTATAATTTCCTAATCTTCTTTCACTCAGGCAGCTATACTTTCTCTTTTGTGATTTATGGTTTATTAGATTCCCGATTTTGTATTGTTTGATTTCTTCTTAAATGCTAAAATGTAGCTTTATACAGATGAACAGTCTATTTCCACCCAAATATAAGGTCTAAAGTCTCTCTTACCTTCTTTGTCATTTGTTTCTTTGTCCTCATTCTTCGCTCTTTGTCCTTAACATGTCACCCACTCTAAATCTCACTTTTTGTCTTGTATAGTATTAAAATATAGTTATAATTTTGTTTAAAGATAAAATACAATATTATTTGTATTTTTTATTTCTACATTAAAATTTTTGTTTTGCTTTGTTTTTTAGCTTACAAAAGAAATACTTACTAAAACAAAAAGTAACCATTACGAAGTAGTGTGTACAGAGATTGAATGCTGTCTGTATTGTCATGACTCAAAAACATCTACTATTAATACTTTGTTGTACATTATGCTATATTCTTTCCCCACGCATTGGCTAACACATCTGTGTATGTATACATGTGTGTGTTAGCCAATACATGGGAAATTTTCATATGTGTGTGTATATACATGTATATGTGTATACAAAAATAAGATTAAACTACATATGCAGTTTTTCTCTTAATAATTTATCTAGAATTCTTTCTACTTCAGTATTTATAGATTCACCGCACTTTTTTTTTTTTTTGAGACAGAGTCTCGCTTTGTTGCCCAGGCTAGAGAGAGTGCCATGGCTTCAACCTAGCTCACAGCAACCTCAAACTCTTGGGCTCAAGCAATCCTGCTGCCTCAGCCTCCCGAGTAGCTGAGACTACAGGCATGCGCCACCATGCCTGGCTAATTTTTTCTATATATATTAGTTGGCCAATTAATTTCTTTCTATTTTTAGAGATGGGGTCTCACTCTTGCTCAGGCTGGTTTCAATCTCCTGACCTTGAGCAATCTGCCCGCCTCAGCCTCCCAGAGTGCTAGGAATACAGGCGTGAGCCTCCCCGCCTGGCCTCACCACACTTTTTGTACAACTCTATATTATTCCTTTGAATGAATATACCATGATTTACTTAAACATTTCCCATCTATAGACATTTAGTTTGTTTGCAGATTTTCACTATTATAAGCATTGATGAAGTAAATAGTCTTTGCTTTTATGTTTAAGTTTTGGGCGTTTTTCTATAGAATGACTTTCTAAAATGAATTGCAAGGTTAGATGTTATTTAATGTTTTTTAAAAAAATTTATCCTTTCCCCTTTCTGTAAACTTCTTCAAAAACAAAGTGTAATTTAAGCAAATGGGTTGCCATTGTTTTAAGGGTAAATTAACCAGAAATAGTGCTTAACATTTTAATTCGCTTAATTTCCTATACAATGTTTTGGCTTCTTTTTTTTCTTAAATTACTATTTACTAGAAGAACTGACAGATAGGGAAAGACAAAGTATTTGAAAATGGGTTTCATTCTGACTCCAGTAACCTAAACTACATTGCCTAATATATTTAGATAGGTATGTTGATTTATAATTTAGTTGTATGATCAAATCAACTGAAATAAATTGAAAGTAAATCATTATGTTGACTCCTTAGGGAACAGTATACTAAAAATATTGCTGAACAAGAAAACCTTGGAAAGGTAAGAATTATTACTTATTTTTTTAAATGTGTGTAACTAATTCATGTTTTCTGTACTGCACATGGTAATGACATTGTCATTCTTTTTTTTTTTTTTTTTTTTTGAGACACAGTCTCTCTTTGTTGCCCAGGCTAGAGTGAGTGCCATGGCGTCAGCCTAGCTCACAGCAACCTCAAACTCCTGGGCTCAAGCAATCCTCCTGCCCAAGCCTCCTGAGTAGCTGGGACTACAGGCATGTGCCACCATGCCCGGCTAATTTTTACATATATATATATATATATATATATATATATTAGTTGGCCAATTAATTTCTTTCTATTTTTTTTTATAGTAGAGATGGGGTCTCGCTCAGGCTGGTTTTGAACTCCTGACCTTGAGCAATCCGCCCGCCTCTGTCTCCCAGAGTGCTAGGATTACAGGCGTGAGCCACCGCGCCGGCCGACATTGTCATTCTTTTCAGAAGGTTTTACAGGGGGAATGGTTAATTCCTTTCAAAGATGAAGACCCTTTTTTAGTAATTTAGTTTTATAGAAATAAAGGCACAATGGATTTTTGAAAGGAAAACAAAATCAGCTAGTTTTAAGTAACAGTTTATGATAATGTTCTGTACTGTAGTTTTTAGATGATTCTTGGATATCTCTGTTTATGAGATTTTTTTTTTTTTTTTTTTTTCGAGACAGAGTCTCACTTTGTTGCCCAGGCTAGAGTGAGTGCCATGGCATCAGCCTAGCTCACAGCAACCTCAAACTCCTGGGCTCAAGCAATCCTGCTGCCTCAGCCTCCCAAGTAGCTGGGACTACAGGCATGCGCCACCATGCCCGGCTAATTTTTTCTATATATATTTTAGTTGGCCAATTAATTTCTTTCTATTTATAGTAGAGATGAGGTCTCGCTCTTGCTCAGGCTGGTCTCGAACTCCTGAGCTCAAACGATCCGCCCACCTCGGCCTCCCAGAAAGCTAGGATTACAGGTGTGAGCCACCGCGCCCAGCCCTGTTTATGAGATATTTATACATTTATTCATTTATTTAATAAACACAAAGCTCTTACTGTGATTCAGGCAGTGATCTAAGCCCTTTCCAACCATTGATTCATTTAATACAAACAATTGAAAAACCTTACTAGTGATACTTAGCTCTTTCCCTGCCAGAGCTGTCTGAGAGCTACTGAAACAGGAGCATATGACTGAGTATTATTTTCTCAGTTCTTTGAGCCACTTGTGGAAGAAATGGTGTAGTAAGGGCCTTGACCATCAGGACTTAAATGACCAACTAATTAATTATGCTAATAGATGTCATAAAACAATACATTTTGACAGTCATTTTAAAGACACCAGCTTTGTCATTCTTAGAAGGAAAAAAAAGACCTCTATCAGTAAAGGAAAGATGACCAGTCTTACAGGCCTGGCTTCAGTCCTAGGCCTATAATTCTGGACAAGCCCCTTAACTACTTTAGAGTTCATATCCTCTAATTTAAACTGAAATAGGTAGATAAAAATTTAAAAATTAAATTTCCTAAATGAGTTCTAAGATCATTTTCAGTGATTTTAAGTACATATTACATAGTGAAGCCTAACCATGCTTTAATATACACCATATTTTTCTGTTTCTTATTTAGGTTCACAATTGAAAATTGAGTTTACTGGGCGGGCGCGGTGGCTCACACCTGTAATCCTAGCACTCTGGGAGGCTGAGGCGGGTAGATTGCTCGAGGTCAGGAGTTCGAAACCAGCTTGAGCAAGAGTGAGACCCCGTCTCTGCTATAAATAGAAAGAAATTAATTTGCCAGCTAAGATATATATAGAAAAAATTAGCCCGGCATGGTGGCGCATGCCTGTAGTCCCAGCTACTCAGGAGGCTGAGGCAGGAGGATCGCTTGAGCCCAGGAGTTTGAGGTTGCCGTGAGCTAGGCTGACGGCACGGCACTCTAGCCAGGGCAAAAGAGTGAGACTCTGTCTCAAAAAAAAAAAAGAAAATTGAGTTTACTTACTAGGTTTTCTTTTTCTTTTTCTTTTTCTTTTTTTTTTGAGACAAAGTCTCATTTTGTTGCCTGGGCTAGAGTGCGGTGGCGTCAGCCTAGCTCACAGCAACCTCAAACTCCTGGGCTCAAGCGATCCTACTGCCTCAGCCTCCTGAATTGCTGGGACTACAGGCAAGTGCCACCAATGCCCGGCTAATTTTTTGTATATATTTTTAGTTGTCCAGATAATTTCTTTCTATTTTTGGTAGAGACAGGGTCTCGCTCTTGCTCAGGCTGGTTTCGAACTCCTGACCTTGAGCAATCCACCTGCCTTGGCCTCCCAGAGTGCTAGGATTACAGGTGTGAGCCACCATGCCCAGCCTACTTATTAGGTTTTCTAATGGGAGGGCTAAATCTGTAGCATCATAGTTACGGATTGTTTAGCTGCAATTTTTGTTTTAAAATATTGCCTATGTGGCCAGATGCAGTGGTTCATGCCTGTAACCCTGGCACTTTGGAGGCCGAGGTAGGAGAATTGCTTGAGGCCAGAAGTTCAGGACCAGCCTGAGCAAGAGTGAGACCCCATCTCTACAAAAAATAGAAAAAGTATCTATCCCTACAAGATCTGAGCAAGAAGAGAAAAAAAAAAAAAACAGAAGGAAAAATTAGCCAGGTGTAGTAGCATGTGCCTGTAGTCCCAGTTTACTCAGGAGGCTAAAGGCGGAGAGTTGCCTGAGCCCAGGAGTTTGAGGTTACAGTGAGCTATGATGGTGCCACTGCGCTCTAGTTTGGGCAACAGAGCAGGACCCTGCCTGAAAAAACAAAAACAAAAAAACCTGTCTATAAATGGGTGTCTAATTTTAGTGTTCAAATATTCTTGAGTCTGCAACCTAGAAATGATTATATACTTATTAAAACTTGCCCATTATTAATAGAAATGAAAAAATATGGCTTTGTTTCCATCGTAATGCATTTGTACAGTTTAGCTATTGGTCTGACTCAAAAAATTGGTGATGGCAAAATTTTTCATCTTTATTTACATTTTCTGGTTTGAATCATTATAAAAAATATACATATGTCTGTGCTTTTATACAGAAGCTGAATTAGCTTAGCTGCTAGAAATCTGTAAATAATATTCTAAAGGTAATCTCCAGAAAAACAAATGGTATAAAAAACAATGGAGTAATTGGTAAATAAAGTAGATATTAATATTTTCTCCACTATTTGTTTTTTTTCTTTTTGGAGACAGTCTCTCTCTGTTGTCCTAGCTAGAGTGCAGTGACATCACCATAGCTCACTGCAACCTCAAAGTCCCAGACTCAAGCAATCCTTCTGCTTCAGCCTCCTAAGTAGCTAAGACTACCGGTGCACATCAGCACACTCAGCTAATTTTTTCTGTTTTTAGCAGAGATGGTCTCGCTCTTGCTCAGACTGGTCTCCAACTCCTGGCCTCAAATGATCCTCCCTTCTTGACCTCCCAGAGTACTAGGATTATAGGCATGAGCCACCATGCCTGGCTATTCTACACTTTTTAAAAAAGCTTTTTATTATGGAAATTTTCAAAACTAGATAAAAAATAGAGGAAAAAAATTAGAGGAAGTAACTTAATCCATGTGTACACATCACTCAACTTGAATAATTAAACTTGTGACCAGTCTCATTACCTACCTCAAATTATTTTTAAGCGGATCTTATTATTTTATCTGATCATATTTCAGTATGTATCACAAAGACTTTTTTGAACAAAACCATAATACTATTATCATACCAAAAATAATTCAACAATAATTGCATAATATTCAATACCCAGTCCATGTTGAAACTTCACCAATTGTCTTATAATTTTTTTTTTTTTTTTTTTTGAGACAGAGTCTCGCTTTGTTGCCCAGGCTAGAGTGAGTGCCGTGGCGTCAGCCTAGCTCACAGCAACCTCAAACTCCTGAGCTCGAGCAATCCTGCTGCCTCAGCCTCCCGAGTAGCTGGGACTACAGGCATGTGCCACCATGCCCGGCTAATTTTTTTTTTTTTTTATATATATATTAGTTGGCCAATTAATTTCTTTCTATTTTTATAGTAGAGATGGGGTCTCGCTCAGGCTGGTTTTGAACTCCTGACCTTGAGCAATCCGCCCGCCTCGGCCTCCCAGAGTGCTAGGATTACAGGCGTGAGCCACCGCGCCCGGCCGTCTTATAATTTTTTAATGGTTTATTTATTTGAATCAGAATCCTTGTAAGAATCCCTGCATTGCTATTAGTCTATACATCTCTTAAGTCTCATTTTCTTTAGATTATTCCTCCATCTTTTTTCCTTACAATTTGTTGGAAGAAAAAAACCTGGTCATTTGTTCTGTTGGGTTTTCAACATTCTGAACTTTCCCGATGGCATCCCTGTGGTGTCAGTTAGCTGTTCTTCTGTCCCCAGTATATCCTGTGAATTGATAGTTAGATCTAGAAGCTTAAATAAATATGTTTTGATATTTGGCAAAAATGCTTCATAGGTAGTGGTATGTGCTTCTATCAGGAGGCTCTCTTTTTGTGATGTAGACAGTCATTAGTACTCGCTTCTTCATTTATTGGCTAGCATAATTCTATAAAGAGCAACTTCTTATCAAATAGTTACCTTGAGGTACAGTTCATATAAGAAAAGAAGAATAATTGCTTGACTCACTTATTTACTGGTTTTCAAAATGATAAGTTGATTCTTTGTCATCCTTCTAAAGTATCTCATGACTGCAGGCTTGAACAGATCTTATGTGTTTCAATCTATTGTGATTATTATTCCCATTAGTGCTCAAATTGACCTATCTTTGGCAAGTGGAAGCCTCTTGAAGTCAGCTCTTGAATCCTTTTGAAACAACCCTAGTAGACTTCTATGGCTTCTTTATTTTCTGGTGTAACAAAATTCTGGGCTCATACCGAACATTTCCTATCCCAAACCTGGAATCAGACATTTCTCTAAAAAGTCTTCATCTCTTCCTTCTTTGTCATTTGTGAACAAATGAACATTATATTAATAAGAGTAAATTAAAAAATCAAAAGAAAACATCTCAAAGGTGATTTCTCCATTTATCAGAGAAATTGTGAATTCTGTGTACCTTTTTCCGTGTATGGGATGACACACCATACTCAAAAGAAAAAAATAATTTTCATGTTTGAAAGCCTATATTTGAATCAAGTTGTAAACATTCATTTGTATAATATGTTAACTAGAGATGTTTGGAGTTTTAGGAGTTGGTATGATTGTCAGTAATTGACTTTCATCCAAAGATTTCATATTAAGTATTGTACTTTTTTCATATAAAAACATTTCTCTTTTTCTTTTATTTTTAAAGGTATCTAGATGGATGTTGTATGTACGGAAATACTTACCAAACTTTGAATCCTTTCAAAGACCCAAACTTAATTGCTAAATCTGTTTAAAGATAATTCTTTCCCCCTTCCAGTGTAGCATTTTTGTTTTTTGGGTTTTTTTGAGACAGAGTCTCACTCTCTTGCCTGGGCTAGAGTGCTGTGGCATCAGCCTAGCTCACAGTAACCTCAAACTCCTGGGCTCAAGTAATCCTCCTGCCTCAGCCTCCTGAGTAGCTGGGACTATAGGCATGCACCACCATGCCTGGCTAATTTTTTCTATATATTTTTTAGTTGTCTGGCTAATTTCTTTCTATTTTTAGTAGAGACAGGATCTCACTTTTGCTCAGGCTGTTTTCAAACTCCTGACCTTGAGCGATCCTCCCACCTCAGTCTCCCAGAGTGCTAGCATTACAGGCGTGAGCCCCCGCACCCTGCTAATAAAAACAATTCTGATAAGAATTTTGGCCTACTTAATAGTGAACTTTTTTTTTTAAATTTTATTGATTTCTTATAACTTTAAACTATGTTTTACTCCTCTGGCAATGGACTGACTGATAGATGAGCCTTTTTTTTTTAAATCACTGAGCCTTCTTCCTGAAGAATATACACATACAATTTGATTTATTTAGAAATACATAGAGCATACACTGCTTCAGGATAGAATACAATATTTAATAATACTAATAGCATGCATCACACATGATAGCTTATCAAGTATTTCAGTATCTATCATGTGAAAAAATAATCTTATCAAGTAGATACTTTTATTTTCCCCTGTTATTAGCCTTAATTGACACTTGAGAAAACTGAGGTCCAAAGAAATTAGGTGCCTGGCTTACAGCTAGTGACAAAACCAAGGTTAAAACTTGGTGTTCTGGCTGGGCTTGGTGGCTCACACCTATAATCCTAGCACTCTGGGAGGCTCAAGGTCAGGAGTCACTCAAGGTCACTCAAGGTCAGGAGTTTGAGACCAGCCTGATCAAGAGTGAGATACTGTCTCTACTAAAAATAGAAACAAATTAATTGGCCAATTAAAAATATATAGAGAACAAATTAATAGGCCAACTAAAAATATATAGAGAACAAATTAGCCAGGGATGGTGGTGCATGCCTTTAGTCCTAGCTACTCAGGAGGCTGAGGCAGAAGGATTGCTTGAGCCCAGGAGTTTGAGGTTGCTATGAGGTAGGCTGACACCATGGCACTCTAGCCCGGGCAACAGAGTGAGACTGTGTCTCAAAAAAAAAAAAAAAACTCGTGTTCTGGCCGGGCATGGTCACTCATGCCTGTAATCCTAGCACTTTGGGAAGCCAAGGTGGGAGGATTTACTTGAGGCCAGGAGTTTGAGACCAGCCTGGGCAACAATAGCAAACCCTGTCTCTATAAAACATAGAAAAATTAACTGGACATGGTAGTGTGCACCTGTAGTCCCAGCAACTTCAGAGGCTGAAGCAGGAGGATCGCTTGAGCCCAGGGGTTTGAGGTTGCAGTGAGCTATGATGATGCCACTGCACTCTAGCCCAGGCAACAGAGCAAGACCTTGTCTCAAAATAAAAAAACAAACAAACAAACAAAAAAACTTGAGTTCTGAATTCCAAAATCTACATTCTTTTTTCTACAATATGATAATGTTCTACTTTTCTGATTCCCTTTATCTTTTTCCCTCCTTTCCTTCATATTTTTCTCTTCTCTTTAACTTCAAGCTGTTCTACATCTACCTTAAATTTAATTAACTTTTATAATCTTAGTTTTGATACATTGTAGGAGAATCTGGTTTATTTAACTATTATCCATCAAGTGTATAAAATATACCATATTCCTCTGACTTTAGCAATAGAAATAAATCCCTGTAACTGAGATTTAATTATTCTTAATTTTTTTATGGTAGACGCTTCGGGAAAAACAAAAAGCTGTACGAGAAAGTCATGGTCCAAATATGAAACAAGCAAAAATGTGGCGTGATTTTGAACAATTGATGGAATGTAAGAAACAGTGCTTTCTGAAACAACAAAGCCAAACTTCCATTGGTCAGGTAATTCAGGAGGGAGGAGAGGACCGGCTGATACTCTGAATTCTTATGTCATTGTTTAGAATTTTAGTTGATACTACTAACTATAAGCATGATCCCATTATATATTTCTTTTCTTGAAAGTGATTTGTAAAACATTTTGCTTTCAGATTAGCTATTCTTTATTAAGATTTCTTGGAAAATAATGTTAAGGTAGATTTAGATTTTAAAGTTTTTTCATGTAAAATAAGGCTTTCATTGTTTTGCTTAGTTTAGACTTCAGTGATGTCTTCTGAGTTTTACTAGACAGGAGGCTAAGTTTACTATCTGTAAATGTAAACATATGTCCATTAAGAAGCATGTAGTTTTTCAAAATGTAATAACCCAATGGCTTAATGTTTTTCTTAATGTTTTTTTAACTTTAGAGGAATCTTTTAGGAACTAATATCTCTTGTTTTGAAGAAACATTTATCTGAAGTTCAGCAATTCCTACAGTTTCACTTCAGTTTCTTTTTCTTCTGTAAAATGCAAAAAAATTTAATATTTTGAATAACAAATTTGTTCTATTTGTATAATTTAAAGGCAAATAAAACTTGGTACATATATCATGACTGTTTATTTAAAATTTGTATAGTTGTTTTATGTCAAAAATGTATTCTTTTTAAAGTAAATATATTCTAGTATTATATTAAATTGAAGGATTATTGCTTATTTTAACCAAAAATTTATTATAAATTGAATAATATAGTCTTGGGGACTAATTTTAAATATAAAAAATTTTCATAGAAAATAGATGTTATCATATACTAAAAAGTTAGCACAAGATTCCAAATGAAATTCAGGAGTTCAAAGTGCTTCCAATCTCTCCTTTATTTTGACAGGGTACTTGAGGAGTTCATTGTTTTTCCTTAAAGATACTAAATTCATATTCATATACTATGCTTTGCTTAATTTTAGTTTCAGTATATTATTCAAAATATCTTGTCTTTATACTTGAAAACTCAAATTTCAAATTGTTAGCATGTCGGTCTTAGGCTAGCTCTTTTTAGTTATCATAAAAAAATTTTTTTAGGCCAGCCGTGGTGGCTCACGCCTGTAATCCTAGCTCTCTGGGAGGCCGAGGCGGGTGGATTGCTCAAGGTCAGGAGTTCGAAACCAGCTTGAGCAAGAGCGAGACACCATCTCTACTAAAAATAGAAAGAAATTAATTGGCCAACTAAAAATATATAGAAAACATTAGCCGGGTGTGGTGGCGCATGCCTGTAGTCCCAGCTACTCGGGAGGCTGAGGCAGTAGGATCGCTTGAGTGCAGGAGTTTGAGGTTGCTGTGAGCTAGGCTGCCGCCATGGCACTCTAGCCTGGGCAACAGAGTGAGTCGCAAAAAAAAATTTTTTTTTAAAGAAGAAATTTGTTTCTACCCTGTGCAAAATATGCAAACTTGGATCTCTTTGATCCCATGTGTGTTCTACTGTTAATTTTTATTTGAAAACTTGTTTTATAAATTTTTTTTTTTTTGAGACAGAGTCTCACTCTGTTGCCCAGGCTAGAGTGAGTGCCGTGGCGTCAGCCTAGCTCACAGCAACCTCAAACTCCTGGGCTCAAGCGATCCTCCTGTCTCAGCCTCCCGAGTTGCTGGGACTACAGGCATGCACCACCATGCCCAGCTAATTTTTTCTATATGTATTAATTGGCCAATTAATTTCTTTCTATTTATAGTAGAGACGGGGTCTCGCTCTTGCTCAGGCTGGTTTCGAACTCCTGACCTCGAGCAATCCTCCCGCCTCGGCCTCCCAGAGAGCTAGGATTACAGGCATGAGCCACCTCGCCCGGCCTTTTATAAAGTTTTTTTGTGATCAAAGAACCTAGGACTGGCTAGAGATTATTGGTAATTCTAGCAGCTATAGCAAAAAGAGATGGGATCCATTGGACCAAGGAAGAAGTGGACTTACCAGAAAAGTGGATAAAGAAACTTCTTTAAAACTTTTTTAAGAAAAAAAGAATTTCAATGTTAGCAAGTGATTTGAATCTGATCTCCTACTTATTTTATCCTCTTATTTGGGCAAGTATCAGCTGCTAGCATTCTCATTTGTGCCTTTAGATCAACTGGTAGATCGACTATGCACTAAAAGAAAAAGCTGTGTTTTAGTATGTAGAAACAAACCCTTGTTAATTCAGTATTTTTAAACATTGAGATAGATATATTTGTGTGGTTTTGGCTACTGGTTTGTTATTTTTAAGCCAGTAGTAGGTGATGCTCCTTTAACCAGAATATGAATTCCTTTGCAAATATTTGAAAAAGACTAGAGCCCGTTTCAGAACAGCATTTTATTTTCCCAATGGAAAGTCAACTCACAAGATTATTAAGCCTGGTGATCATTTTTTTTTTTTTAGCCCTCCATTATTTTTGGTGCTCCTCTAAATTTTTTAAATTGTTAATGACAGATATGCCAAGGAATGCTTATAATTCTACTGATTTAATTATTGCTTGCTGTCTTTATTCCATACAGAAAGAATATGTGTATTAAATACAAAGGCAGTTCCAAAATTAGTTTATTAACTGAAGCAGAACATCATTATTACTTCAAGGAAAGCAAATTTAAAAAAAAACCCTAAAAGTACAAAGTTATTTATAGTTTTTATGTAACATTGGACATTTAGTAATGCAGCTTAATGGGTTTTGTGCAGTGACTTTCCACTCATTTTGTGATTTGATTGGAACATTAAAAAGCTTTGACCAACCTTGACAGTTTTTGGCAGCTGGCACTTACAGAAGAAGAGCTTATTACATTTTTCCTTCAGGATTTATTCTCTTGCTGGCTAATTGATGAGAGTACTTAATCATTTTGGAAAATAATTTGTCTTTCATGTGATGGCCCAAATAAAGGAGAAAAATGTAGCTTGTGAAACCAGTCTCTGTGTTCACAGATTTCCTTCTTCTAGGACTTGGTGTTGCCAGCTGTTGCATGGGACTGACTGTACAAATTGTAAATTTCAAAAAGCCACTGCTTATCTTGTTTTCTTTATTTGTTCAGGAAACAATCCAACTTTAAAGGTTATCCTTTAAGAAGAATTTTATAATAGGACAATGTATTTTCTGTTATAAATCTATTAACAAGTGAATCCAAGACTATGTATTTTCCAGGTCTGGAGAACATACCAGAAGGGTCTTAGAACATTGTTCAAAGACATATGGAAATCAAACCAGAAATACAGAACACCTACCTTTTTCTTTAGA
>VSMD01133178.1:0-13518 GCA_008750895.1 Mirza zaza
AGTATATTGAGAGACACTACCCTCAACTTGGCATCCTAAAAGTCAGAAGTTTAAATTAACTTTCGGTGATGTGAAATCTTTCCTTGGAAAGTGAGGGAAGAGAAAACTTCTTTCTGGAAGGAAACTGGAGAAGTCCTTAGGGAATAAGGCATAAATCACACTGATATTGGTTAGATTTTAAACTAAAGGCATAAAGAAATGTTAGGTTCTCTCTAACCAAGCCTGTTTCACACACCTAAATAATTTACTGCTAAAAGCACGAAAAAGATGCTACTGCAATGAAAATATCTGCATAACCAAAGATTTGCAAATTGGAGCTAGTGGCCTGCTTTATATAATATTTGCCACAAAATTTCAGCACTTTTGCTTTCAGTTTGCTACCTTGACAGTACTCTTGTGGGCTACATGTCATTCGAGTGGCTGTTTTTCCTGATCATCTTTCCACGACAGTGCAAATTCAGGAGGAGCACCTGTTACTGGACACAACCCTCTTGAGGAGTGGTCTCGGCTGTGATGCGTCAAGCTATGGGGCCAACTTCACCCCAAATCCCACTCCATTCCTCCAGAGGAGGTGAAAAAGAGTCCACCAAACCACAAACTAAAACCTGGAAGCTAATGAAATATATGGAAGTGAATGATGAACGAAAAACACAGGATATGTTCTACTGAACACTAGGCAATCTCTGGCTGCTCAGGTCTTCTTAAACCTGACTCGCCAATCACCAAAACAAAAACTAGTACCCTAAAGTTAATCGTTTGGTCTCATTTTAAAATATGTTTTTTCTTATGCCATTTATTTTCCCCTTAAACTTTAAGGGCACAAAGGGACCCTTAAAGTTTAAGGAAGGGACAGATTTTCTGTTTTTAGTGTCTATAGACACTAAAGAGACATGGCCACAACTCTAAGAAAAATGATACTTGTGAAGTAACATAGAGCATAGTACCCAGCACACAGTTAAGTAAGAAAAAAAACTCTCATAAATAGAGAGTAAGAGCTCACTTTGGAAGGTTTTATGCTTCTACTTCTTCACAGGTACTAAGCAGTTTAGTGCATAGTCCGAGATTGACTTTTTTCTTGTTTTCTCCTATTTCTATACTAAACACTAAGCCCCACCCACCCCAAGGAACAGGTAGGTATAAATATCTTGCTATATGATGTAAGAGTGGAAATAAGATCATTTTGGGTCTGCTTCTTGCCCAGTTAAATGCTAGAGCCAACTTCTAACGGCAAAGACCTCTGATAACACAAATTCCCTCAGGAGAAAGTGTCCCCTCCTCTCTTCTTTTTGAGGTTCATGGTCAAAAAATTTCATGGGTTCATGGGCTGCACAATTTCTCATGTCTCACAGAAATGATAGCTTAAGATGTATGGCATGTATACTGGCATTCCCTCTCTCTCTCTCTCTCCATATATATATGTTTTTGATTTCCAGAAATGAAATCTGGTTTACTTCAGATTTAAATAAGAGATATATCAAAGATCAACTCCTTTATGCCCCCAAATAACAACAAATAATCGTAGAATTATGCAGGTAAGTCACACAGCAAAGTAAATTTGTGACTTTTAATGAGGAAAGATAAGAAATAATGTAGTCAGCAGGGCGCGGTGGCTCACGCCTGTAATCCTAGCTCTCTGGGAGGCTGAGGTGGGCAGATCCTTTGAGCTCAGGAGTTCGAGACCAGCCTGAGCAAGAGCGAGACCCCATCTCTACTATAAATAGAAAGAAATTAATTGGCCAACTAATATATATAGAAAAAATTAGCTGGGCATGGTGGCGCATGCCTGTAGTCCCAGCTACTTGGGAGGCTGAGGCAGCAGGATTGCTTGAGCCCAGGAGTTTGAGGTTACTGTGAGCTAGGCTGACGCCATGGCACTCACTCTAGCCTGGGCAATAAAGTGAGACTCTGTCTCAAAAAAAAAAAAAAAAAAAAAAAGAAATAATGTAGTCAAAGAAGTCACATAACCAAAAAACATAAGATACATTTCCTAAAAAAAAGAAAAAAAAATCACCCTACACAGTAAGAAAATAGGGTGGTCTAGTAGACTTTGTAACCCTCCCTAGAAATGTGGTAAAAGCTTCACTGTCTGAGTCACAGAAAATTATACTGGGCCAGGCTTTCACAAACACACCATAAAGTCATACACTGGCCAGGGTGTGTGCTGGGAGGTGGAGGTCGGCGGGAAAGAGGAAGGAAAGCTTAGTGTTAGGATAATGCAAAATGTGTTCCTGAACTTTCCTTTATCCAAATTTTGACATCTCTCTACTTTCAGAAAGAAGAAAGTGTGTAACGTCTACATAAGTGATTCTCAACATATTATTGTTTTTAAAGAGAGAAAGAGACTCTGCTCTAGATAAAATAAAACAAGGCAAAAATATATCACACGCAGGAAATTAACCAGCAAGAATGAACTAGCATACACATCTCCTTTTTAATCTCTGCCAGGGAAGGTGAAGTAAATCTAATCATTGCCAGTTTTCCTGTAAGTCACTGGAAGAAATTTTGCAGAGAAAACAAATGAGATTGGAATTTAATATCAAAATGTTCTGATCGCTACTAATAAAAATAGATGTATTTTAGGGCTTATTCAATGCAACGTAGTATAGTAATTTTTGTTTACCTGATATTATCAAAGAACGAGGTTAACTAAATGGTATCTCTATCAATTTCAAAATTTTTTAAAATTAAAGCATCTTAGATGGAAATTTTTCTACAATCGAGATTATACATTGAATAGCACATTTGGTGATTTGGGGCCATTACTGTTAACCTTAGATACAATAAAATGATGTCTTGAGAAGAAACCGAAATATATAGGACAGTCTGTCCCTTTCAATGGCTCTTCTGCCTTAAAACATTTTGGTGGCTATTTTTTAAAAAGTTTTCTGCCTCCCTCTTTGAAATTTCAACTGTCACTTCTTATCAGCTCAGTGAGTCTGATTCTCATAATTGCTTCTCCTTCCTAATTTATTGCTTCTTGTGTTTATGAGATGGGAAATTAGATAATGAAGCATGAAAGAAGTATATGTAAAGAAAGAGTCACTCGGGGCCTCGGCCCCCAGGAGTTTAGTGCAGAGGAGGAATGGCATCTGTTTCAGCTGGCTTGGCTTGGCTTTGCTTGTATCTGGGTGTGTCACTGTGTCCTAGACAGACAAGGTTATTATAAAAGTTAATCTATGGGGGTAAATCCAGGTATTTCTGTATACTAAAAATAACTGAGAAAAGATGGCTTCTGTCTCTTTAATCTGCAACTCAAGAGTAGCCACTATGTACCATACCTGAAGCATCAGCACTCACAGCCTCATTATGGACATTCTTTGTAAGTTTAATTTCCTCCATGGCCATGGCTTTGTTAAATGTCACTGAAATAAAAAGTACAGCATGCAAATCTATGAGCACAAAGCTTATGAAATGGGTGGGGGCTGGGGGGGACGTGCCCCACACGTATATTATCAACTCTGTCCTATGTCCTCCAATTCAGTGAGCAAAGCACATTACCTTTCACCGTGTTGCTGCATGTAACATATAATCAAATGGGAGAGATGGAGGAGACAAAGTGATATCTGTAATAAAATACTGAAATTATTATTGCTTTTCGCAGTATATAAAAACTACCCATTCACTGAATTACAGTCTTCATCAAATTGCTGACCCTTGTCCTGAGGGAATTTAGTATATTCCTCATACCTGAAAAGAAAAGGCAGGGTTAGTTCAGGGACGCTTTGCTTTTTAGTATTAACAGAGTCAATGTTTATGCTGAGTGAAACTATTTAATCCCCAAACTATGCATAAGAAAAACACATCTTGCCAAATTTAGAACCCTCTCACATTTCTTCTATTCTATTTCAAAATGATCTCTAACATCCAAAGATTTGTGTTTTGTCATTACAGTATAATTTCTCATAATAGTCTTAGGATAAGAGAACAGGTTTGTAAAATGGGGTAATAATGTTTTCTATTGTTCCTGCATTATTTTCCCACTAACTCAAAATTCTTCACAGCTATTCACTCTCATAGAGGTTGTTTATTAGGAAAAAAATATCCTGGATTGGCAAACTATAAAATGTTTATAAGTTTAAATGTTCAAAAATAAGATTGAGCTTATATAAGTTTAGATGTTCAAAAATAAGATTGACTTATATAAGGTCAATCTTTAGGCCGGGCGCGGTGGCTCACGCCTGTAATCCTAGCTCTCTGGGAGGCCAATGTGGGTGGATCATTTGAGCTCAGGAGTTCGAGACCAGCCTGAGCAAGAGCGAGACCCCATCTCTACTATAAATAGAAAGAAATTAATTGGCCAACTAATATATATAGAAAAAATTAGCCGGGCATGGTGGCACATGCCTGTAGTCCCAGCTACTTGGGAGGCTGAGGCAGCAGGATTGCTTGAGCTCAGGAGTTTGAGGTTGCTGTGAGCTAGGCTGATGCCACGGCACTCACTCTAGCCTGGGCAATAAAGTGAGACTCTGTTTCAAAAAAAAAAAAAAGGTCAATCTTTATCCTCCTGTATTGCCAGTTATAATGCATTTCCACTCTAACTTATGTTTCCTTAGAAAAATTAAATTCCGTGTGCTTCTCTAGCTTATGCTCACAGGCTCCTCTGACACTCATCATCCTACCTGATATGAGTAGTCACCTCAATTGTCTGAATACCTTAATGTCATTTTTTTTAACCTTTCTTATGGTTTTTCTAGGACTAAACACATTTTTGAAGCATTCATTTCTCTCGGCATTTCCACACCTTTATAAACTTTTGATCTTTCAAGTTTGTACAGCTCTTCTCATCAGCTGTTTCTTACATTTTGCCACAAATCATTTGTGCATCTTTTCCCTACATGCTTATAGTCATGTTTTGACTACCCTCCCCTCTAAGTCTTAAAACTTCAATATCCTGGAACAGTGCTTGTATTAAGCAAGATAAACCTCCTTCCTACTTGTACATCGCAGTTTGAAGTATTTCCTTAAACTCAAAATACCTTTTTCTTGACCTGTTCCATTCTAAGATCTTATTTTTTGAAATAAGACATTACATCACCCACGAAAAATCTCAAGTAGAAAAAAATGAAACTGAGTACTTATTTTTTACGCTTTTTATCAACAATAAAGAACAGTCTCTTCCTTTAAAAAGTCTTGTATTCATTACTTCCAACCCTTTCTTAATATTAGCAAACATAGGCTGGTTGCTGTGGCTCACGCCTGTAATCCTAACAATCTAGGAGGCTGAGGCAGGAGGATCGCTTGAGGTCAGGAGTTCAAGACCAGCCTGAGCAAGAGTGAGAAGCCGACTCAACTAAAAATAGAAAAAATTAGCCAGTTGTGGCATGTGTCTGTAGTCCCAGCTACTCCGGAGGCTGAGGCAGGGAGGATCGCTAAAGCCTAGGAGTCTGACGTAGCAGTGAGCTATGATGACACCACTGCACCCTAACCAGCATGACAGAGCAAGACTCTGTCTCAAAAAAAAAAAAAATTATCAAACTTACTGCTATGACAACTAACACAGTCTCAGCATAAATGTTCTCTCTCCATTAGGACTTGGCCACATCAATCCAAGAGGTTCAAACTACTGGAGCCGTCAACCTACTTCTAGAGAACTATCTCTATTTCTCACATCTCAGTCCATTCGGGCTGCTATAACAAAATACCACAAACTGGGTGGCTTCTAAACAACAGAAAATTTATTTCTCACAGTTCTAGGGGCTGGTAAGTCCAAGATCAAGGCTTTAGCAGATTTAGGGTCTGGTGAAGGTCTGCTTTCTGGTTCACTGATGGCACCTTCTAGCCATGTCCTTGTGTGGTCGAAGGGGTAAGATAGTTCCCAGGGACCTGATTCATAAGGGCACTAATCCCATACGTGAGGGTTCCGCCCTCATGAGCTAATCACCTCCCAAAGGGTCCACCTCCTAATACTATCACCATAGGGGCTGGGATTTTAACATATAAATTGTGCAGGGGACACAAACATTTGGGCGAAAGCACTATGGTTTTTACTTTTCATTTTGCCTACCTCTGAAACTTAAGCTATAATATTAATGGTTCCTTATTCATTCTTGATTCCTTTTATGAAGGAATCAATCGCTTAGCTAATTTGTTACCTTAATTACTCTTGTATTGCTAATCTTAAATCCCGTCATCACTGAAGCACTGGTTATTTTAAAGTTTCACTACTTTCTTCTTTGTTACCACTGTCATTATTGCTATGAATAGCCACATACTGCTTTTGAAGGCAATTTTCTGGGCCTGCCTGACTTACCAATGCCCTCTGTTGGATTGGTGTGGAATCAGTCACGTTTTCTTTTACTGAATCTATTGCCACCGTATACTGCAAAGCATTTCCTGTGACTATATCCTTTATAATCTACCCATCTAATCATAGAATATTTATAAAGAGATGGGAAAATATATCAATATAGTTCACTATTTCTGAGAATGTATTTCTAATTATTTTACAACTACCCACACTTAATTTTTACAGTGCTCATATTGTTATATTTGTCCATTTAATCTAAGTCATCAACTATTTACTGAGTGTCTATGATGCCCACATTGAACTATTGCACTAGGCAAACAGAGGATAGAAAAAAACAGCATAGGTCATAGTCCTCAGCAATTTACAATCTCAACAGAGGCAGAATAAAGAATGTTCCAGTACTGGAACATAAAAAAAACAGGAACTCTTTTTCCTGATCTCCTAAATAAAATACAGTAGCCTATAAGCCTTCTTTGATGTAGTATATGCCAGTTCAACTATTTGCAATTGAGTCCCTGAGATTATGTATATGCACTGGGCGTACAACAACTAACAATTTGCAATTTTGTTGAAGAATGATTCTCATAACTTAATATCGACATCTGAATCTCAATATACTTTTTCTATTCTCTACTCATACTGCATATGTTTTTTGGGGGAGAAAATTATATGCTGCAGTGAAATGAACAATTTGGGAATGAAGAAAATCTCTAGACATGTCCTTTGAAAATCTCAACCGTCTACTTCATATTTTTTATTTTTCTTTTCTCATACGCCCTTTCTTTTGCCAGTTTCTCTTGAATAGTCTCCTCCAAATGAATCAGTGCTGTGATATTCAGGAAGGAAACTAGCTGCAATCATCTTACTTGGTGCTCAACAAACACTACGGCAATATGCCAAAATAATAAGGCAGGGGACTCCAAGATTAATCAGGCACTGTCCCTGCCCTGGAAGATGTCACAGTCTGTGCTATAGCATTGTCTGTGTGGGGTGACGGAGGCTAACAATTAATCTTACGCCACTCCTCTTTAATGTGAGATACCATTAATCTATGTGAAATTTCAAAGATCTTTCTTTCACACCTGTATTTTGTAAGAAAAAATTCACTTTTTTGACATCGGGAAAAACTCTTCTCATTCTACTTACTAAAATCAAGTATCTTCCTTAGATTACCTGATTTCCTCCACACAAGACAATGTTTATGTTTTTTTTTATTTCCCAAAGTCTTTTAAAACAAAATTGTCATGCTATACTTAGACTTTCATCATTTATCGACCCCTTGTTCTGCATTCTTGTCGTCTCTCAATTTGTTTGTCTACTTTTCTTCATGATCAGTCTCTTCCCAAAAGTCTTCACGTTATTAAGCTTCTTGTATATTATGTTCCTATTTAACATTTGTACCATGCCCTACTTAGTGACTACAGGATAAGAGTGATGTTGCTGCAATCTACTTGGAAATGGGTGTGACATGGTTATAATTTGAAACACCCAGCATGGTGTACCTTCTTGAACTTAGCACGAAATGGTAAGTTCTGCTCTTATTTTAACACACAGTAGGTTCACATTTATATGCAGTGTAAAAAGTCTTTAAAAACTTTGACAGAAAAAAAAATCGTACTTGGCGGTTCTAGCATATAATTTGTCTGATGTATGCTAAAAATAAGGGCTATACATCTGGGACTGAAAGAAGGCAATTTAAGCAGATTCATGTGCAAGAAGGCCTCTAGTGGTCTTCAGCATTATTTCTGCCGAGGTTACCATACAAAGAGTTCATGGTTTATCTATGGTGTGTACCACATGTTAATTTGTTTTGTTCCGCATTTCAGCATTCATTTTCCCTTAGAAACAGGGCCTCAAGTGGTGGCTGTAGTGTCCCACGCAGGCCTCCCTGGAAGGATGGAGGTGTATTTCTCTAACTGCTGGCAGTGCTGCTTCAGAACACATGTCCTGGGGTAGGTAGAATAATGGCTCCCCAAAGACATCCACTTTTTAATCCCTGGAATTTGTGAATATGTTATCTGGCATGGCAAAGGGGACCCTGCAGATGAGACGGTAATATAGGCTTGGATTATGTCGGTGGGTCAATATAATCACAAGGGTCTTTCTAAGAGGGAAGCAAGAGTGTCAGAGAGTCACAGAAGATGTCACGACAGAAGCAGAGGTGAGAGAGAGAGAGAAAGAGAAAAAGAAAAAGAGAATGAGAACGAGAAAGAAAGAGAAAGAGATATGAATGAGCTGCTACAGGAGTCTGTAGGAAAAAAAGACTCACTTCACTTCTGGGATGGGGAGTTGTCAGAGAATGGACTGGTTGGCATTTGAATGTGTCTTTTTAGAACAGCGACACTGCCGACCCGAAGAGACAGAGAGAGAAGAGAAGGGCTCTGTAGAGGGGCAGCGCCAGGGTGTGCAGCCTTACCTGTCACAGGGACTACCTAAGTCAAGAACTAAGTTGTTGTAGATGGGCAAAGAACGTCAGATCTTGTAAACCACATCCATGTCGGTATGATAATCACAATTATAAATGGAGGCTCTAGTTCTAGTAAGATACCAACATTTATCACAAATAAATGAAAATAAAATGATCTACACTTTTAAAAACACATAGTATATTTAACTGAATCCTTAATATAAAATTTAAGTTCTGTCTTAAATGCTTCTTTTGGGGATATTTTCCTTATAGAAAAGACTTTTTAATTTGAGATGGGGTCTCACTCTGTCTCGTAGGCTGGACTGCAGTGATGTGACCATAGCTCACTGCAGCCTCAAACTTCTGGGCTCAAGTGATCCTCCTGCCTCAGCCTCCTGAGTATCTGAGACTACAGGCACCTGCCCTCATGCCTGGCAGACTTTCTGCTTTTTTTTTTTTTTTTGAAGAGATAGGGTCTCACTTGAGGCCAAGACTGGTCTCAAACTCCTGGCCTCAAGAGATCCTCCCACCTCAGCCTCCCAAATTACTGGGATTACAGGCATGAGCCACAGTGCCTGGGGCTCTGGAATGAACTTTTGAGGCTTCTTAAAATATGTGCCCAGTAAAGTTTAGAAGACTAACGATGTTCTTTCCTTTTCCTGGTAAATCTTATAAAGTATTAGCTTCTTCATTGTTCCTCGGATCTCTGAACTTCAGTTCAGAATTAGTCATTTATTTCAAGAAGCTTAATACTAATTCAGTACACCTGCATATAATCAAAAGATTTTGCTTTAATAGTAAATGGTAGGGGAGGATCATTTTTGTGCTGACTTTAGCTTTCTGTTTGGTGTCACTTTTGGTCTCCCTGGGAGCAGAAACGATCTTTTTTTTTTTTTTTTTTGTGAGACAGAGTCTCACTTTGTTGCCCAGGCTACAGTGAGTGCCGTGGCGTCAGCCTAGCTCACAGCAACCTCCAACTCCTGGACTCAAGCAATCCTGCTGCCTCAGCCTCCCGAGTAGCTGGGACTACAGGCATGCGCCACCATGCCTGGCTAGTTTTTTCTATATATATTAGTTGGCCAATTAATTTGTTTCCATTTTATAGTAGAGACGGGGTCTCGCTCTTGCTCAGGCTGGTTTCGAACTCCTGACCTCGAGCAATTCGCCCGCCTCGGCCTCCCAGAGAGCTAGGATTACAGGCGTGAGCCACCGCGCCCGGCCCAGAAATGATCTTATTGCTGGACAGAGCAGGGACTTTTCCGTGGGAGGCACTCAGTGGACATCTGTTGAAAAGGTGACAGGATCATGGAAGTGAAACCCTGGCTCCACTTGAGCCAATTAAGAAAAAAATAAAAATTTATTCATTTTAATAAGGAAAAGGAAGATTAAAATAGACATTTTAGGGGTAAGATATTCAGTGTTTTCTTAGGTTTTGTTTTTTGTTTTTTGCTTTAGCTCCTAGAAGAACTAAGGCTATCACTTTCTCGAAGAGATGCCTAGGCGGTCGCTGGCTACTGGCGAATCAAGCAGTTATTTTCTAAAGTTACATTATAGACAGGAAGAGCAGGATTTAGAGGATCAAAGGGCCCCTCCAAGGAACATGTTCACAGGAGTGTGACCTCTGGAGATTGTGTGCCCCCCTTGTTTGTCTGGTCAACACCTTCTCGTCTTTCAAGACAGCTCCGATGACACCTGTGGGAGGCCCTCCGGCTGCCTTTGGCAGTTGTTTACTCTGCCCTTTGGGCTCCCCAGCACTCTGTGCAAAACTCTCTCAAATATCACTAATCACATTTTATCCGGTTATCTGTTTACATATCTGAATTCAACTCCATGCAGTTTAATGCCTGCTGCAATGCCCTACTCTGCTAGGTAATGCTTGATTCAAAGGCTCGAAGGCAGGAAGGACTCTGGCCTTCAGAAGCTGCCTCCTACCACGGGAGACAGACAAGACACAACTACTCTCAGTGCTCTGTTAACAGCGGGACAGCATGACCCAGCAGAGATGTGACAGCAAGGAGGGAGTCGGCAGGGCCTTATTTCATATGTTTAGCCCTCAGCACAGCCTCTGACGCGTAACAAGCTCCATACATGTTAAAAGAGCGAGGAAGAGAGGAAGCCAAGAAAGAAGGTGGAAGGGAAGGAGGGAGGAGGAAGGGAATCCCCGAAAATGCCATGGCACTCTAGCCTGGGCAACAAAGCGAGACTGTTGTGTGATGTCCCCTCTCTCTGCTGTCTGATGTCATACTCATTAGTTACTCTAAAGGTGGTCTTTTCAGATAGTTGATGATTCAGTTCTCCCTAGCACATAATACAGTAGTCAATAATCATCACCATTTGATAGAGACAAGTCTTCATCTGTCCTGTATTTAACTGTGGGCCCACGGCACATTACCCTCCTGGGGGGTCCACGGAAAAGAGACTCGCAGGGTTGCATTCGCTGAACCACTAGCACTACACCAACCTAATTCTTCAGGCCTGCATTATGAGACCAGGAGGCTCTTTTGCTACTGCAAAAGGATTTAACTAGCATTTAGGTGCCCTCAGAACCGTGTTTGCCATCCAGTTTCCCATTTCTCTGCCAGCTCTGTCTTTGCAACCATCTTGGGTTACGTCTGGCAGATGGAGAGAGGAATCCCGTTTCAACCCTGTGCCGTCTGCATCCAAGGGCCCTCCCCAAGCAGCCTCCATTTCACCAGGGAGAGGAGGGAGAAGGGACGAGTGCAATCAGCCTCCCCAAGAGATGACAGTGTAAAGTATTCCTCAAATTTTCATCTTCAATGGCTGGTATCATTTAACTCCCCCTGGGAGAGACTATGCTTTGTGGTTTAGGCTCGCAATATAATCTCTAGCTATCCCGGTGCCAAAATATCAATTACAGGTTCATCTGGATGATGGGATACAGTGGAGTTCAGACCACGAGAACAATGACAGAAGTCAGGGCTGGGGAGAGGGTGTCCAAGGGGATCGAGCCCCGTGACAGAAGGAGTTAAGTCGAATTCTCCATAACCTTGTGGAGTAAGTAACTTAACTCTCAACTGCTGTTTGTCTCATGAAGAGAAACCCACGAGCAACTAGAGTGAAGCAGGTGTTCCTGAAGGAGTTTTCTTCTTGGAGGTCCTAATTAGAAAGATGTTAACACTCCCATAGGACCCCCGCTCTCCCAGCATAATGATGAGAGGATTTTTTTAAAGAATGATTTGTAATGAAAAACAAGTGTTTTAAGAGACACAAAAGGTCACATAGTATATGATTCCATTTATACAAAATATCTAGAATAGGTAAATCCACAGAGACAGAAAGCAAATTGGTGGTTGCCAAGGACTGAAGGTAGGGAGAAATGGGGGTAACCCCTTAATGGGTACAGAGTTTTATGTGGGGGCTGATGAAAATATTTTGGAAATTAGACACAGGTGAGGACTGCACGACATTGTGAATGCACAAAATGCCACTTGAATTGTCCACTTTAAAATGGTTAATTTTATGCTGTGTGAATTTCACCTGAATATTTAGAAAATGTGTTATAGTTAACAGGCTCATTATTTCTCATTGTTCAACAATCTACTACTACCGGTAAACAAGGAGGATTTTCTTCCCATTCCATAGTGATAAGAGGAATTAAGCAGGTCTTTAAGTTCTAATATTTGTCAACTTTTGGGCTTTCTTGTGAAAAGCCTAATATTTCCCCGAATGTCTGCAGCAGAGAAGTAATTCAAGCCACTGACTCTGAAGTGCCTGGCCCACGTGGTCTCACTTCACAATCAACAGCTGCAGGAGCTGCAGGAGCAGCAGCTGTTTGTCTGCAGTTACAAGGTGCTGGTGACAGAATCCAAAGTGAACTGAGTAGACCTGTGCTCGCCAGACTCTAGAACCCCAGCCAGACCTGTGCGACCGAGCCGTGTCCCGGGGAGTGGCATTTGGTGGTGGTGACATCAGATGGAAGACTACAGATCATTTTGATTCAGCAGAAGAATACGAAGACCCTGCCGTTTCCACATGCTTTCAGGATCAAAGAAAACGAATCTTAACAGAGAGAGCAGGAGGATCTTTAGAAAAGAGGCAGATCTTTTATTTTTTTTTCTTTTTCCTACTAAAGAGAACATATGCTTCAACACACAGATGCAAAGCAATCTGCCGTGAAGTGCGAAGAGAAGCCCAAAAGCTTTGGGGGTGATAAAAACACATTTAGAACAGAGGTAAAAGAGAAGGGACCCCGAAAGGAAACGACAAGACGATGTAACACACAGTGTGGCTGAATGCAGTCAGGAAATGCAGGTGGTGGCTGCCCTGTGTCACCCAATACCTTCCCTTTTCACCCCCCCATGTGCCATGGACCAACAGGCCTCTGGAGCCCTCCCCAACCCATCTTCTGACCCACTGACTGTGTCTCACGCTCTACATCTTGACATATCTCTAACCTCCCTGGTCTTGACCTCAGGACATAGTTTTCCTGCTATGGCTTTGCCTCACCTCCCTCACACTTAGCTGTGAGTGCTTGCTGGATCCGGGATTTAGACATTCCCCTGGCACAACTGCCTTGGGTCGCTTCACCCACCTTTGGCCTAACCTGGGGACGTCACTCTTCGCCTGGGCCCTCTTAGCATGTGGAAAAATGTTCAGCTCTGTTTTGGTGTATCCTTCCATTTCTCAAGTGTATCCCTCGAGCTTACGCCCAAAATAAGGTTCTAGTGTTGGTTCAGACTCACAAATGAGTTATATTTAGAGGGAATCTTTAAATGTAACAAAAAAGCAAAACATATTAAATGCTTTCAAAATCCCCTTATTTTATTGCAATAAGCCAACTGATTCAGACAGCCATATATATATATATATATTTTTTTTTTTTTTTTTTTGTTGTGTGAGAAAA
>VSMD01133179.1:0-73232 GCA_008750895.1 Mirza zaza
TTTTTTTTTTTTTTTTTTTGGATGCTTAAAAGTGGTTCAAACCATTCCTTTTAAATGACACCTGAAACCAAACCAGCTTCTGTGTTAAAAATACTGGAATTTGGAATAGTGAGATTTGGAGATGTATGTGTGTTTGCCTTACAAGTAAAAGAATTGAGTAAAGTTTATTTGGATAAATTTTTGTTTATGTTAAATACACAGACTGTTAAAATACAAAATAAAATTGTTTTCTTGCTGATTTGCATCAGGAAAGTGCAAGGTAATTCTAGTTTCCTCACCCCCACAGGTGTTTTTTTCATTCTTACATAGTAAAATTCTTAAACTGTCAACATTGGGTTGAAACTCAAGAGTTTTGCTTGCTTTAGGTTGGAGAGATTTTAATTGTGTGGACTTACATTTGAGTAGAAGCTGTAGTCAGTTGAATTTGTACTTAGTTGTACTTGTGAGCTTTGATTTTTTTTCTTACTGTAATTTCTTATAAGACATATGCCCTCAAAGCTTAAGCTGTGTTGTATATATACCTCATGTGAGATTGGGAGTCAACATGATCTGATTTTTTTTTTACTTTAGGTGAAAACAAATAATATTATAGTACTTTGGGGAATGGTGTTTTTTTTGGCCACTGGCTTGGCACATAGTAGGCAGCTCGTGATTATCTTGGTAAATCAGTAGTGGACAAATGGCTTTCAGTAATAGTTGAATTGCTTATTTAAAATAATATTATAAATAACATCAATATATTAATACATATTCAGAATATTTATAGATTTTAGCTGCCTTTGGATGTTGGTGTTAATGGAAAATATATTTATTCATTGGATTTGTTAGCCTTGAGAAGTAATCAGTGGGCTGTTTTGCAGTTATTTTGCTAAATTTAAATATATGGTCTGAAGTGCCTGGCCAGATTTTAAATATGTAGTCAATCATTCTCTTCCTCTTTAGAAACCTGTTTCCACACCACTGAGGAAGCCAGGCATGCTTGTACCAAAGCAGAATGTTTCACTCCCAGATATGTCAAGTTTGTCTCTAAAAAGTGATCAAGGTAGAGTAATCCTAAAGTATTTTGTGTAAATTTGGATGCTTAAAACATTATTGTAATGATCAGAAAAAATGTTTTCTGTTCATTTTGATCTCCATTTCAAAGTAATTGCCTACAAGTGTTAAATATTATGGTGCTAAAGTTATAAATATCAGGTAATTTGTAATTGTTAATACTGGAGAGATTTTTTTAAACAAACTGGTGTCTTGGTTTCTACCACTTGGTGTTATTAAATAAAGATACTTAGACTTGTTTTATGGCTAGGCACTGGAATATATTTAAATTATAAAAGTAGACAGGAGAAATAATGAGATCTATTGTATAGTGACTATAGTTAATAATGTAATGTATATTTCAAAATTGCTAAGAGTGGGTTTTAAATATTCACAACACAAAAAAGTGAGGTGATATGTTAATTAGCTTAAGTTAATCATTCCATAATGTATACATATATCAAAACCACATTGAACCCCACAAATATATACATAATTATTATTTGTTAATTAAAAATAAAATGTAAAAATTTTAAGGGGGGTTATAAAGGTTAAAATAAATTATTGAGCTAGCCTAGAAGAGAACCTAGTTGAGAAGGGTCCTTGCCATTCCTTCTAGCTGTTTTTATTGTGTTCTGCCTTTGTTGAACACTAAAAAACTTTTAACAATCTTCAATGTGTCCAGTCCTGGTAAATAAGAACACTTTACACATTCTCGCACGACTTTCTTCCCTTAGAGAATTTGTAGGTGGTCTTGTATGTATTGGTAAAAAGTAAAAAAGGAATGAACAAAATTGTTCATAGTTTATGTTACAGAGTTTTTGTATACTGATTTTGCTTGGCATTATGTATTTGTTGAATGTATGGCTATGTATTTGTTGAATATGTGTCATGCCATTCCTGAGATTCAGGAATGTATAGCTGAGTTATGTAGAACTGGCTACAAGTTTGAATAATTTTATTGCTTCATGCAAAGAGTGGTTACTACTAAATCCTTGATAAGTGTAATTATAAAAATTTTTGAGATGATATATATGCTAATTACCCTGATACCATTATACATTGTATGCATCAAAATATCACTGTGTATCCTATGCATATGTACAATTATTATTTGTCAATTTAAAAAAAAAGTTAAATTTTGTTTATTTGATATAGCTGATTGATTAGTTTTCTCTCTTTCGGCTCATTTAGGAATATAGGAACACAATGAAAATGGTTCTTAAACGTTTTTTTTTCCATTGATTTAAAGAGGTTTTTGTGGAAAGGGTAAATCTGAGACACTCATTTGCTAGTTTTGTCATACACATATTTTTTTCTGTTTGTTTTGTTTTTTTAGCTCTCCTGGGTGGCATTTTTTATTTTTTGAACATTTTTAGCCATGGTGAGCTGCCGCCTCATTGTGAACAGCGCTTCCTCCCTTGTGAAATTGGCTGTGTTAAATATTCGCTCCAAGAAGGTATTATGGCAGATTTCCACAGTTTTATAAATCCTGGTAAGTAGCCAGTTAGAGTAGACAGTAAATCTTAAAAGTGTGTGTTTTTTATCTTGTCTTCATTTGGTAATATGTTTTCTTAAAAGCTGAATAATAAACAGCTGGGTTCTTAAAAATGTCACAAGACTTCCTAATACATAGTTGAAAAAACTGTTAAGAATTAGGTGTTGACAAGGGTTTTTGGTTTAGGCTTTTAGCCTCCAGTAAGCATTAAAATTGTGTGGATAGAATACCCGAATAATGCATAGCCTGCTGTTTGCTTACCCGTGGCCTTACATCTTGGAATTTTTCTAAAAGCTTTTTATGCCTTGATCTTTTCCTTCTCTACCCTGTCCTTCAACTCAGTGGTCACTAGTTTTTTAAGCTGCTGTTGCTTTGTAACCTTGAGGAAATTACTTAACCTCTCTGAACCTATTCATTCATCTGTAAAGTGGGGATAATACCTATTGGAAGGCTGTTCTAAACAATCGATGAGAAAGTATGGAAATAGCATAGTACTTAATAGGCTCTCAGTTGTTATCAGCATCTCTTTTTCCCACTACTCCACTCCATTAAAAGCAAAATAGGTATGAAGATACAAGATTTAATTATGTTCCCAAGAGGATAAATAGTAGTTAAGGGAACACCATACCCTGTAGATAAATAGGAGAGATACATAGGGAGAAGCAACTGGGGGAAGAACTTCATCTTTAGTTTTGTTGATTAATTAGAAAATCCCAGCACTTTTTTTCTCCTATTTGAGATGACAGATAAACTAATCATCTTCTACTTGTGAGGCATTAGGACAAGTCAGATAGCTAGTTTTTTCCATAGGGGTTGTAAAGCATTAAAAAGATAGAATTTAGAGACTTTTTTCCCCCTTCAGAAATTCATATACATCTTGCTACATACATCTTGCTACATCAGGGGCCTCACAACCACCTGAAGCCCATTCATGGACCCCTAGTTAAGACTCCTTTGGCACAAACTTTATCTAGTATTTCTCTGTAAGAAGTAACTTGCTTTTAAATGTAGCTTAGACAATATGTGAAAATTATTTGATAATTGTCATACCTTTGGCTTAAGAAAAAACACTGTGAAGGTTTATTCTTGTATATTTTCATGTGATAAAATTTATTTAACCTATGTTGTGATCTGGTCATCCTATGGAAGTATTACGATAGCACAACTAGAGAACTTTCATATTTCTGCTTCTCTCAACAAAATATTTTATATTATAGGTGAAATTCCACGAGGATTTCGGTTTCATTGTCAGGCTGCAAGTAAGTATAAAGGAATAGCTAGATTATAGGAATTGAATATATGTGTACCTAGTTAAAACTTACTCCTTTAACTCATAAAACAAAAGCTGGGGGAAAAATAACCTTAGATTATTGTTGGAGAGTCCGCATAGAAATGATAGATGGTGTCTGTGATCTATAAAAACTTTAAAAAACTTTATAGACTTATAATATCCTTTTTCATTTCAGGAGATTGTCATTTGATTTTGTGTATATATCCTTTGACCTCAAGGTCAGCTGCTTTTATTGGCCAGGTCTTTAGAAAGTCTTTTAAGAGGTCTCATATTATCTAGATTTAGGGTTATTTTAAAAAATGTCCATTCAGAAAAATTTTTTTTAATGTTGTTGCTTCATAAATAACAGTGGTAAACCGACAAAAGCATTCTGAATTTTTTTTAGATGAGGAAAACAGGTTCTTATTTTAAGTATTTTGCAACCGAAGGGCATTACTGTGTATATCTAAGATCTTGAACTAAACTCTTTTCTAGAAACTAGGTTTTAAGCAGTTTTCGGTTTGCTTAGGATGAAAATCATGATAATAGGTTTATTTTTTAATTTATTTTAATTCAAAAGTGTCATTGTTTGATTAGGGACCACTTGATTCCTGTGTCTAAAGTATTTTTTTATTTAAAAATATGGACAACTAGCCTATAGAAAGTGTTTGAAATTAGAAATAAGCTTTCAAATCTACCATAACAAGCAGCTATATTATAATACTTGTTAGTACTTGTAACACTGTTTTTTATAAATGCGAATATTTTGGACTTGTTTTGGTTGTGTATTGATGTTTTTCAGTCTTAGTAAAAAATATGTAGGAATCTATTATTGTTTGCGTGAAATCAGGCAGGTGGGCTGTGGAATAAGGACTATAAGGGAGAATTTTTTAGTAGATCCCCTTATGTAGCTCTAAATAAAAAGAAAATTTGTGATATAAAAGGCAAATTCTATAGTTGCTTTGAAGCAGGAATGTAGTTAATCTCCCCAAGTGTTAAATTATCTGAGGTTATTGAACTAAATATATGATAGTAAAAACCATAAATAGAAACTTAGCTGCTGAATTAATTTTCACATTTTTACTTAAATTGTTTCTGGTTTCTTCATTTATTGAATGCATTGCAATCCCTACTATGTGTCAGACACTTATTTGTGAGAGTGTCACTGGCTTTCTGTTTCTTTGATATTTTGAACAATCTATTTTTAAAGGCCTATTTTTACAACCTTTTCAAATTAATCAGATTAACAGAAAGTGTAGTTCTTTAAAAGAAAAACCTATTAAAGACTCCAGGAATGTTTTCTTAATTTATTATTCAAACTAATTGAAACTGAGCACAATGTTTCTTATTCTAGGGATCTTAAAATGTTTGGTGCTTACCAATTTAAGCATGTCTTAAATTGCCAATTTGATAACCCTGGGAAATGTGCCAGTTAAATAAGATAAATGACTATTAGAGTGACTATTAGCTGTGACTATTAGCTGTTATCAACATAATAACTAAAAATGTCTATGCTAATGTAATTGAGCTGATTTGGAGAACATGTTTTGTACAGTAATGCAGTGGAACAAATTTACACGTGGATGTGATGAGTCTGAGTATAGTAGCTAAGGAACATGCGTATAGATCTCTCAAATGCTCCTATGCTATCTGATCTTTTATGAAGTATGAGTGTGGGGGTAGGAGGTCTTCATTCTTCTCTTTCCCCACGTCAGCCAGAGGAGCTGTGCTTCTCTTGATTTTACTGGTTAATGATTTTCTTGAGAGATGTTCTGCTTTGAAACAAAGCTTTCAGCTTGTTATACAAAAGGTTCATCAGCTTTTCAAATGAAGCTTCATACATACAAAGATTATACCACTCATTTAAGGTATAAAGGATATTAATGAACAATAGTGGACCCACCAGTCAACTAAAATATAGCACATTGCCAGTACTATTGAACGCCCCATCTATCTCTGATTGCATCCCATTCCGTCTTTCTGAAAGAACCACAATTCTGAATTTTGTGTTAATCATTTCTTTACAGAATAGTTTTATTACATGTACATATGTATTTAAGTGATGTGTTTAATTCTGCTTGTTTTGACCTTTATATAATTAACATTGTGTATATATTTCTATACCCATATTTTTTAACTCAATGTCTTTTTCCCATTTTCTATTGAATTGTTTTTATTGGTTTGTGAAAGTTTAATATATCTTTGTTTACTGGTTTTTAAAATTGTGTGCAGATACCTGTTTTCAGTTTGTGCCTTGTATTTTTCATTCTCTTTATTATGTCTTTTAATGAACAGATGTTTTTATTTTTACTTGTTATTTTGTAGAGATAGGGCCTCACTGTGTTGCCCAGGCTGGAGGTCAGTGGTAATTCATAGGTGCAATCATAGCATGCTACATACAGCCTTGAGCTCTGGGCTTAAGCGATCCTCCTTCCTCAGCCTCTTGAGTAACTAGAACTACAGGTGCTCTGCTTGTTTTTCTTTTTAATTTAGTAAACATATCTTTTATTTGTGGGTTTTTGTGTCTTATTTAAGAATTTTCGTCTACCCCAAGATCTGTATTTTCTTCTAAAAATTATAAAACTGTTTTTCGTATCCAAGTCCTATTCTACCTGGAATTGACTTATGTATGGTATGAGATAGAGATTCACTTTCACTTTTTCCCCATGTGGATAATCAGTTGTTTCAGCATCATTTGTTGAATATTGTTCGTAATTTGTTCGTAATAAATTTGTTCGTAATAATATGTAGTGTTACCTGTATCACATGGCCTTTGTGTTCTCTTTATTCTGTTACATTAATCTACTTTTTTTGGTGTCATTATCATATTCTTAAACATAGTAGTTTGTCAAGTCCCTTGACCTTGTTCTTTAAGAATATTGTGGCTATTTCGACCATTTGTTCTTCCGTATACAATATAGAATCAGTTGTTCATGTTTGAAATTAGATTGTTTTAGAGAAAACTGGTATCTTCATTATATTGAGTCTATCTGTGAATATGGGACTGTCCTCTTATTTTTTAGGTCTGTAATGCCTTTTAATAAAGTTTCATAATTTTCTCCATAATCTTAATGTCTTTTGTTAAATTTATAGTTTATCTTACCTTTTTCTGCTACAACAAATCTCTTGAAATTATATTTTCTATTGTTTACTTTTATATTTTGATTTATCCCACTCATTGCCAAACTCTTTTTTTTTTTCTTTTTTTTTTTTTTTTTTGAGACAGAGTCTCACTTTGTTGCCCAGGCTAGAGTGAGTGCCATGGCGTCAGCCTAGCTCACAACAACCTCAAACTCCTGGGCTCAAGCAATCCTTCTGCCTCAGCCTCCCGAGTAGCTGGGACTACAGGCTTGCACCACCATGCCCAGCTAATTTTTTTCTATATATATTAGTTGGCCAATTAATTTCTTTCTATTTATAATAGAGACAGGGTCTCGCTCTTGCTCAGGCTGGTTTTGAACTCCTGACCTCAAGCAATCCTCCCACCTCAGCCTCCCAGAGTGTTAGGATTACAGGCGTGAGCCATGGCGCCCGGCCTGCCAAACTCTTGAGTTTTTAATAAATTCCTTATATGGTCGTATCTGTGAAACCACTTTTTGTTCTTTCTAAACTACATTATCTTTATTTACATTTTAAAAAATTTGTTTTATCTTAGTATGCTAATTAAGACCTTTAGTTTTTTTTTCACCATTGAGTATGCTGTTTGCTGTAGTTTTCTTTTGTATTCCCCCCCTCATATTTTTGGTGTGCACTCTTTATCAGGATAAAGACCTTTCTTTCTATAGATTTGCCTCATTTTGTGCTTCATTTTCTTGCATTTCATAGATAATTGTGTTTTTTACAAATTGGAGATTTGTGGCAACCCTGCATCAAGCAAGTCTATCCATGTCAATTTTCCGACAGCATGTGGTTTCTTTGTGTCTCTATGTCATATTTTGGTAATTCTTGCAGTATTTCAAACTTTTTCATTATATCTGCTGTGATGATCTATAATCAGTGATCTTCGGTGTTACTATTATAATTGTATAGGGGCACCACAAACAGTGCCTATGTAATGTGGCAAATTTAATAAATTTGTGTGTTCTGACTACTTCACTGACTGGCTGTTCCATCATTTCTCTCTGTGGACCTCCCTATTTCCTGAGACACAACAATATGGAAATTAGGCCAATTAATAATAACCCTATGGTGACCTCTGTGTGTTCAAGTGAAAGCAAGAGTCACGCATCTCTCACTTTAAATCAAAAGCTAGAAGTGATTAAGTACAGTGAGAAAGGCACGTCAAAAGCCAAGATAAACCAAAAGCTAGGTGTTTTGTGCCAAACAGCCAAGTTGTAAATGCAAAGGAAAAGTTCTTGAAGGAAATTAAAAGTGTTCCTCCAGTGAACACACCAGTGATAAAAAAGCAAAACAACTTTATTGCTAATATGAAGGAAGCTTTAGTGGTCTGAATAGAGGATCACACCAGCCCCAGCGTTTTCTTAAGCTAAAACCTAACCCAGAGTAAGGGCCTACCTCTCTTTAATTCTGTGAAGGCTGAGAGAGGTGAGGAAGCTGCAGAAGAAAAGTTTGAAGATAGAAGTTGGTTAATGAGTTTTAAGGAAAGAAGCCATTGCAATAACACAGAAGTGCAAGGTAAAGCAGCAAGTGCTGGTGTAGAAGCTGCAGCACATAATTCAGAAGATCTAGCTAAGATAATTGATGAAAGTGGGCACACTAAAATTTCCAATGGAGATAAAACTACCTCTTATTGGAAGAAGATGCCATTTAAGTCTTTGAAGCTAGGCACTCACTGACTCTCCAATTAGGGGCTAATGCAGCTATATACTTTAAGTGGAAGCCAGTGCTCAATTTACCATTCCAAAAATCCTGGGGCTCAGGAATTATGCTAAATCAATGCTGCATGTGCTGTTTAAGTGGAATAACAAAGCCTGAATGACAGTGCATCTATTTTTACAGGATGGTTTACTGAATATTTTAAGCCCATTGTTGAGATCTACTCAAGAAAAGATTCCTTTTAAAATTTTGCTGATTGACAATGGTCATCCAGGAGCTCTGATCCAGATGTACAAGGAAATTAATGTTTTTGTGCTTGCTAACACAATATCCATTCTGTAGCCCATAGATACAGGAGTAATTTCAATGTTTAAGTCTTTACCATTTAAGAAAAACATTTTTTAAAGCTATAGCTGCCATAAATAGTGATTCCTCTTATGGATCTGAACAAAGCAAATTGAAAACCTTCTCTAAAGGATTCACCATTCTAGATGCCATTGAAAACATTTGTGATTCATGGGAGGAGATTAAAATATCAACATTAACAGGAGTTTGGAGGAAGTTGATTCTGGCCCTTATGGATAACTTTGAGGGATTCAGCACTTCAGTGGAAGAAGTAATTGCAGATGGGTGGTGGAAATAGCAAGAAAACTAGAATTGGAACCTGAAGATGTGACTGAATTGCAGCAATCTCATGAGAAAACTTTAATTGGTGAGGAGTTGCTGCTTACGCATGAGCAAAAAGTGATTTCTTGAGATGGAACCCACTCCTGGTGAATATGCTGTGAATATTGTTGAAATGACAACACAAAGGACTGAGAATATTATATAAACTTAATTGATAAAGCAGCAGCGAGCTTTGAGAGGATTGACTCCAACTTTGGAAGACATTCTGCTATGAGTAAAATGCTATCAAATGGTATCCTGTGCTACAGAGAAATCTTTCATGAAAGGAAGAGTCAATCGATACAACGAACTTCATTGTTGTATTATTTTAAGAAATTGTTACGGCTACCCCAGCCTTTAGCAACCACCACCCTGATTATTTAGCAGCCATCAACATCAAGACAAGACCCACCACCCGCAAAAAGATTTTGAGACTTGTTGAAGGCTCAGATGATCATTAGCATTTTTTAGCAATAGTATTTTTAAATTAAGTATGTATATGTTTTTAGACATAATGCTATTGCACTCAATAGACTAGTAGTGTAAATATAACTTTTATATGTACTGGAAAACCAAAATATTTTCATGACTTTATTTTGATGTTCACTTTATCGCAGTGATGATCTGAAACCAAACACTGCATCTCCAAGGTATACATATATTCTGTTTGGCTAGCAGGATACCAGTTGCACATTTTAATGAATGTTCTTTCTGCATCTCAGATGATTTGTGTCTGTGTGGGAATTTCCTAATTTAAACCAACCTTGCCTTCCAGGGACAAACCAAACATGGTCACTGTATATCTCTTAAATAAATTACTGAGTTTGGTTTGTTACTGTTTCACAGTTTTTGCATTTACAGTAAAGACTCAGGTTAACCTTATTTAGTTTTACTATCAAGTTTATTTTGCCATCATAAAATGGACTGGGGGAATAGGTTTTCAGTATTTGAATTTGTTTTTTGTTTCTGCAGAAATTATTGTCTTTAATTTCCCTGAACATGTTAAGCCTAATTATTTTAAAATCTTATGTCTGATAATTCTATAGGGGTTTTCCTTTAGGTTTAATCTTTTTTCTTTTTTTTTTTTTTTTTTAGTCAGGATCTCACTCTGTTGCATGGGCTAGAGTGTAGTGGCATAGCTTGTTGCAACTTCAAACCTCTGGGCTCAAGCAATCCTCCTGCCTCAGCCTCCTAAGCAGCCAAGACTACAGGAGGGGCACACCACCATGCCTAGCTAATTTTAAAAATTTTTGTAGAGATGGGGTCTCACTATTGCCCAGGATCATCTCAAACTCCTGGCCTCAAGTGATCCTTCTGCCTCAGCCTCCAAAAGTGCTAGGATTATAGGTGTGAACCCCACTGTGCCCAGCATTGGGTTTGAGTATAATCTGTTGGTTATCTTGATATTCAATCAAGTTATCAGATATCTTTATACATCTAGTTATTTAATATTTTCAATTGAGTGCTAAACAGTATATGTGAAAACTTGGTACTTCTCTCCAAAGAAGATTTATGATTGCATATGGCAGAAGGGTGGAATCACTGAAATCTCAGATTACCCTAATTCATTTTCAAGGATTAAGGGACTTCAGACTTTACAACAGTTAGTCTATTTCTAATTAATCTTTAATAGAAAATGGGTGAAGGTAGATAGATGACTATCAAAGGGTTATCAGTAAAATTTACGGTTGACTTCACAGTGTAAACAATGGAAGCTAGAAAACAATGGAATATTTTTTTTAATTATAGATTTTTTATTTATAGAAGTAATGCTGAAATAATAATTTTAATTCTTACCAGCTCTGGGTCTAATGAAAACTCTGTCCAGTTTCTCAGCCTCTAAATCTCCTTTTCCAGCATTGTTAAACACCCTCGGGGAGAAACCCACATGGCCAGATTCATCTAAGATTTCTTTCTTTGCAAGGTTTTTGGCCTATAATTCTTCACTGCATTTCTAGCTCTGTAGCTGGTGTTTCATTTGTTCAGCTTTTCCCTAGACTGTCATCAGAAGACTCCTGCATGTTTTTTACAGTTTCTACTTTTATACTGAAATTTATAATTTGATCTCCTCAAATATAAGAACAATTATTTAAAATCTGTATTAATAACTTCAATATCTCAAATGCCTGTGGGTTTATCTTTCTATCAACTTTATTTTGGTTCTCATTCTCCTTTCTTTGTGTACCTGGTTATTTATAGAGTATTTGGGGAAAAGATGATTTCAGAGTAATTTGAGGCCTCTGATGATGTTATCTTTCCCCAAAGAGATTTTATGTTTGCTTCTTTCAGACACCTGGGAGCCTAAAAAGCCAGGCCCCACGGACTGTCAAAAGCACATTGCTCAGCCATTGAGCTTCCTCATCTGGAATTGGCAAGTGACCCAGGGGAAAAACTCCCGTAAAGCTAGTCTCACTTGTCTGGATTTTGGTAGTCTCCTGCATCTTGACCCAATAATTCTTTACTGCTCTGTGTGCTCTTAATACCCTCAAGCCTTTTTATTTTTTGTGAGAAGGTTGATCTGAATTACTTGACCTTTTTTTATTCTGGAAGTGGAAATTGTCATCCTATAACCTTTTAAAAAGCAGTCATTACTGTTAGGTTCTCAATCCTTATTAATAAAACATTCATGAAAAGCAGCATGGGAATAGTGAAAACACTGTAGGCCTGATCACTTAACAAACCTGGGTTTGGATCATAATTCAGCTGTTTACCAACTATTGATTTCTGTGATTCTCACTTTTTTGTCTTTATTGTGTATATATATCACCTCATAGAATGACTGCGAGATTATGAATTAAAATATGTAAAGTACCTAACCATAACCACGCATTGTACAAATGCTTAAATATGAGTTATCCACTATTCTCTTCTTGTATTCCTACTTCCATACGTACCCCATAATATTTTTCTTGCTCATAATTTGAACTTTTGTCTCCTTTTTATTTCCTTCAGGTGATTCTAGTCACAAGATTCCTATTTCAAACTTTGAATCTGGGCATGACCAAGCAACTGTGTTACAAAACCTTTATAGATTTATTCATCCATACCCAGGGAACTGGCCACCTATATACTGCAAGGTAATTTCAAGTTAAGAAGTTCTCTTAAGGTATCCATTTAGATACCAAAAGATCCATAAAAGGTGCCAAAAGAATTTTTTGCTATGTATTAGCTGTGTGTTAAAACAAGTCCATTCTGAATTATTTTGAATATTATTAGGTATGCCTTTTTTAAAAAATTTCTTTGATTTTAGAGGGATTTTGAAGACTGCAAAAGCTGAACATATTTCTACTTTGGTAAATCCCTTGTTCTTTGAATTCCCCATTCTGAAATATCTACAATATCTTTTCACCCTGAAGAATGGATGCTACATTCTGTATACCTATCCTTCCAAGCAAGATTACCTTTTTATTCAAAACTATCTTTGTGACAGCCCCTCTCCCCCCTTTTTTGTAATATTTAGAGAAACTTTATTCTTTATGTTGTCCAAATTCTTCTAGGCTGGGGATTTAAGAATTAGGTTTTAACCTTGCTACTTTTTTAGTATAACAACGAGCAGATTACCTCATGTTTTTCTGAACATTGGTTTCTTTATTCACCTACCCTAGGTCTCGCTTCTCAAAGTATGTTAATATTGCTATATAAATGTAACTGGTTAATAATAGTAGTGTCTTTTCTAGTCTATGTCAATTATTTTTATAGTTCTCATTTCAGTTCACAAGCTCTTCAGTCTTTCTCTCCTGTACCCTCTGTACCCCCACCCCTATTTTGAAAGGAGAGCATTAATTAAAAGTAACTCAAGTTAGGAGAAAATATAAGTTGGTTTTTTTTTCTTCTCTAGTCCGATGATAGAGCCAGAGTCAACTGGTGTTTGAAGCATATGGCAAAGGCATCAGGTAAGTAAAACTCTGGGTCACTGCAGAAGCACATTATAACATCTGTATTTGTTTCCAGTTTGATATATATGTTCTAAAAACCTAAATTTACTAATTGTATGTGTTTTTCTATCTACAAATGGAAGAAATCAGGCAAGATCTAGAACTTCTCACTGTAGAGGACCTTGTAGTGGGGATCTACCAGCAAAAATTTCTCAAGGAGCCCTCCAAGACCTGGGTTCGAAGTCTCTTAGATGTGGCCATGTGGGATTACTCTAGCAACACAAGGTATTAATATAAATTTTGTGCAGTAATTTTGTCAAAATACAGTAATTTTGACTACTTTTCTGAACTGAGAAAATATGGTAGGACTAGTTATCTTTGCCTTTTTATGCAGTATTTTCCTGTGAAACTTTAGAAGCATTGTATTACCTTGAATATAAGATTTTATGGATTGTAAGATACATTACTTTGTGTACTGCTCAAAACAAAAACTGCCAAATACACTGTTCTTTTTTATCACTTAAAATTTTTATACTGATGAAAAAATGTTTTTAGAGTTATTTAGACAGATTTTTTTATTACATAGGACTCGTACTTAAAGGAATATATTTGTGAAATGGCAAAAGAATTTTTTATTTTGAAATAATCTTAGATTTATAGAAAAGTTGCAAGAATAATACAAAGCGTATCGTTCTCTCATATTCCCTAATTGTTAACACTTTAATACATTTTCTTTATATTTTTGTCTCTAAATATAAACATACTGTTTTTCTAAACTACTTAAGAGTAAATTGCTTTCATTATGTCTCTTTGTACCCAAATACTTCAGTGTTTCCTAAGAATAAGAACATTTATATTACCATAGTATAATTACCAAAATCAGGATGTCGCCATTGATACAGTGAGTGCTCTTATCTAATCTGAAGATGATATTCATATTTTGTTAGTTGTTCCAATGTTTTTTATAGCCCCCCCCCAAAAAAAAAATCTAGTCTAGAGTCCAGTGTAATATCACATGTTGCACTTTGTTATTATGTCTCTTTAAGCTCCTTTTATCTGAAACAGTTCCTCAGTCTTTGATTTTTTTTTTTTTTGCAGGCCAGTTACTTTATAAAATGTTTCTCCATTTAAGTTGGTCTATATTTCCTCATGATTAGATTGAGGTTTTGTGTTTTTGGCAGGAATATGTCAAAAGCGATGATGTGTCTTCTCAGTGTGTCACATCTGGAGGCTTATGATGTCAGTTTGTCTCATTACTGGTGATAACTTTGATCACTTAAGGTAGTGTCTGTCAGATTTCTCCATTGATTATTTTTCACCTTATGATTAATAAATATTTTTCAGGGAAATACTTTGAAATTAGGTAGCCATTCTAGTCTTCAAACTTTCATATACTAGTTTTAGCACCAGTGACAATTTTTGCCCAAATCAACTATTACTGTGTTTGTGAAATGGTGATTTTTTTTTCTAATTTGATTGTTCCTTCTAAATTTATTAGTATTCTACTGTAAAGAAGAATTTTTTCTTTTCACCGATTTATTTTTTCATTTATATGAGTATGGACTCATGGATTCCTATTCAGTGGCTTATAATCTGTTAATACCATAATTTATTTTTATGCTCAAATTGTTCCATATATGGCCAGTGGGAGTCCCTTCAAGCAGTGGTTTCTGTGTCCTTTTGACATTGCCTCATAGTTCTTTGAGCACTTCTTTGTTGGCACAATATGTTACATGCTCATCTTGTACTTTCTCTGCTCCAGCCTTTAATTAGCCATTTCTCTAAGGATACTTGGTTCATTTTATTGGAACATATTATATAGTATTTAGGAGATAGGATCTGGGTGCTAGGTGTGCTCAATTTTTACTAGAGTATCATTGGTTTTAGGTTCCCTTAGTGGAGAGAGCTAGGAAGTATATATGTATGTGTATATACATACCTTCTGTACACATTTTTATGTAGCTAGGTCTCTAACTCTCTGTTTTTATCTCTCTGTGTCTCACTAACATTTCATACTGAACCTACAATTTTAATCTAATACCATAGGGTTCTCTAGTGTTCCACTTTTTTATTTTGTACTTCTTTTCTCTGAGAGCAAGAAACCTCACTCTCAGTATTTTTCAGAATTGTGTGATACCACCACTGTAAAAAAAAAAAAGACCAACAATGGTTCAGAATTTGGTTATAGTTATTTTTAGTCTAAAAGTATATAGCCAAAATACTTTGTTCAAAAGTTAGGTTATCGTTTTTACCCCTTTAGTGTACTTAAATTATTTTTTTGAAATATATTTCATTTGTTTATTTCTATTCCATTTTTGTTTTTTCCCTGCTTTTGTTAATTTAATTGTCTTTTGAATGTCTAAAGCATTATCATATATAAACAAAAGTATAGTCAGAAGTGTCACTTCATTCTAGCTCCATAAAAAAGCTTGTTGAGATTGCATTAGATTTATAAATTAGGGAGAACTTTGTAATGTTGAGCTGTGTCCAAGGACAAGCAATGTTTTTCCATTGTTCAAATCTGTTTTTATGTTTTTCAAAGATGTTTTAAAGTTTTTCTCACACAGATTGTGTATATCTGGGACTGGTGCATTTTCGTGGGGGTAGTTCCTTGATAACTTTCTCTTCTACAGAAATTGCTTTGATTATCAGGCTTTCTAATTCTAATGTGGTAAATTTTGGTAATCTGTATTTCCTAGGAAATTGTACATTTTATATAGATTTGCAGATTATTTTTGTTTAAAAGTCTGCAAGGAAGGTAGTGTCTTAAAATTTTTAAATTTGTTTCCTTGGTGGTTTATCTCATCACTTCTTGTATATTTGTGCCCTCTCCTTTTTTTTTCTTAAGCTAGCCAGTATTGTTGTCTATTTTAATTTTTCAAAACAACAGGATTTTAATTTATTGCACCTATTTTTCTATTCTCTTATTAATTTTTTTGCTTTTATCTTACTCTGTTTGTACTTCATGGTTCTTTTTCTAGTTTTGGAGGTCTAGGAACTTAATTCATTTATCTTTTGTTAGATTTTTATTGATAAGCATTTAGTAGAGTGAATTATCTTTTAATCATTATTTTCATAAATTCTAACATGCAATATATTCATTGTCATTTTTAACAAATTCCGTCATTTCAACTCTCAACCAGGAGTTAAATAAGAGGCTTTTAAGTGTCCAGATGAAAAAGCCTTTCTGATTTTTGTTTCTGTTAGTAAATTCTAATCTTTTTGCATTGTGATCAAAGAATGTTGTTTATAATATTTCTACTTTATGGAAGTTACAGTGTTGGGGTTTTTTTTTCCTAACTTAATACATAATTAATTTTTATAACTGTTCTGTGGGCATGTGAGAATATGTATTCTTTATTTTCAGGGTATAGTATTTGGTATATACATAAGATCTACATTGATTATGTTCAGATTTTCTTATCTCTTTATATTTTGTCTAATTGATCTTATATTGAGAGTGGTTCTTATCTCTCCAGTTACTATGTTTCTGTCAGCGTCTCACTACATCTTCTTTAGTTTTAAATGGGTCACTGTGTTATTTGATGCCTTAAAATTTGCAAACCTTGATATAGTAGATTGATCAGGACTCATGGACAGGTGTTCCCTGTATTCTTTCCATGTCTAAATCTTTTTCTGATGGTTTATACTTTATTTCCTTGAGTTTCTAGAAAATACAACTCCATCGTATTGCTTTGAGTTCCTTTTGCAAACTTCAGTCAGTTAATTCTCTTGGCTTTAGTTATCTGATCTTTTTGCCTGGAATTACTTGATCATTTTGCCTGGAAACCTTAGTCTTTTTTTATTTTTAAAGTCTAATAGTTTTACTAGGGTGGTTTTCTGAGTTTATTATTGAAAGTCCATTTTCCAAGGCATTTGATGAGTCCTTTCAATATATAGAATCAGGCTCTATTTCTGGAGATTTTTCTTAGATCATTTAATATTGTTCTATTCCACTGCTTAATTTTTTTTCTTAAGAGAGTCCAGTATATCTATGTTTGATCTTCTTTGCCTATTTTTCATTTTAATCACTTTTTCTGACCCTTTTTATTTTAATAATTCATTCTCTTGATAATTTTCTGCTTTCTTCAATTTTCCTTAACTTTCCTAATGAATCTATTCTTTGGACAGTTTGTAATTTAGTCCTTTTCCAGTATGATTTTGTCTTTTTTTTCTCTTTTGCTCCTGAGTTTAATCTACTGTTACTTTCTTTTTTTTTTTTTTTTTTAATTATTTCTGTTTCTGAAGTTTCCCATTCACGGTGTGTTTCCAAGCATTCTTTTGTGAGGATATTTAATTCAGTGTGGAATTGTATGTTACAGTTTTCTTCTCCTTCACGTTTTTTTGGGGGGATGAGATGAGGAGGAGTTATCAGCTGAAGTGTTTTCTCATTTTATGTTTTCTTCTTATGATACCTTTCTATAGATGAAGATGCATTGTTTCATTGCATTTCTTAAATAGGGCTGATAATTTGTAAAGAGGTTTGAGAGTCTTTAGAGCTCAAGAGGACACAATCTGTGTGAGAAAAACTTTAAAACATCTTTGAAAAACATAAAAACAGATTTGAACAACGGAAAAATATTGTGTCAGATTAAGTTTCTGAAAGATCTCTTGAGTTTTTATTGGATGGATTATAAGGAGGTAAGAAAGAAAGTATTATATTTCTATGATCTAGAGCCTATGATTCTCTAGTCCAGGCAAGAAATGGCTGGTGGTAGGATGGTGACAGTAGAGATGCAGAGGAATAGGTAGATTTAAGATTGGTAAAAGTCAGTAGATGTTGCTAGTAGTCTGAAACCAGCCTTCCCTTTTCACTATGTGCTGGACATTGTTCTGGGCACTGAAGCTACAATGAAGAGAGACTAGTCTTCTGCCTTGATGGACTTTATGGCATGTAGATGAGATCATCGAGGCAGAAGGCAGAAAGAGAAGACTCAACACAGAACCCTAACAAGCTCTGCCATTTTAAAACTTGGGCAGAGGCTTTTGAAGTCTCAATACCTCTCAGTCTATAATTATTACCATGTTATACAAATCATTGTAGCTATCATCAGTGTTGATGAGGGTTGGAAGAGATGAGAAAAACTCAGATCCGGGATGCAATCATTTTGTAAATCCACTTGAAGTGCTTAGTGGGACCAAAAAAGTCATCTTGACCATTCTATAAAATAGTGTGACTTTCTGCATACTCTTCTCTGTTAGAATAGCCTGTTTAGGCTATTAGTTTGCTTTTGTTCTCTGGATTATCTCATTCTTTTGGGTTGTAAGTTGTGGTCTTCCTATTTTGGTCTTTCTCGTTGCAGGCTTTCCTTGAATGTCTGATTATCCTTGATTATGTTCATATTTAGAAATCAGGCTGCAAAGCCAAGTAAGTATTTCATATTGTTCAGTGGGGACTGTCAACTGATTAGACTTTGCTATAGAGAAGCAGACAAGAGTGCTAAATGTTAAGTTGGAGGCAAAATCCTAAATACCAGAATGTGTAGGGCTTTGCTTTAGGGGTACCAGCAGCCATTCTTGTTGCTTGATTCTCCAAGAACACTTAACTTTTTGCACAGAGTCAAGGAAGTTGACTATTCCTTTTACAGAAGTTTAGCTTCATGTCTTACCTCTGCTCTCTGGGTAGGAACATGACTACAAGTCCAGAGCCTCACAGTTCTAATAGGCAAATCCTTTCCTGCTGTAGCCTCTAATGAGAGCACTGAAGACTGTGACTTCTTTCCAGCTTCATCAGTTAACCATTTCTTTGTTTTCTTCATTTTCCACAAATATTTTAAACTCTCTTCTGTGGAGGCCTATTCCTGTTTTTTCCATTATTGTGAACATCTACCATTTTTACTCTTTGACTATCATTTTGATAGGGCCTGGGGAAAAAGAGGAAATAAATTTGTGCATGTGTTTAATTCACCATCATAAACCAGAAGCCTCAGCAATAGTAGTATTAAGACATGCAATTTTATTCTTTGACATCACTTTAGAATAGTTTTTTTCTTAGCCCGATTTAGTGAGCTTTTCGTATTCAACAAAAATTTGAGCAGCTCTTGTACATAGGTGCTTGACTGGTTTCTATGGTAAATATGGGAAAGAATGACATCCTTGCCCTCAGAGTCTCCTCTCTGATAAGAGCAGTAAAGCATGTGAAGACACTAGAGTTATATACAGTGATTTCTGGTAATTCTTAAGAGTTTCAAAAGGTTATGATCAGATAAGGGAGAAGTCACGTCAGTGAAAGTGTTTAAAAACTATGAAATGCTACAGAATAAATGTTTTATTTGATTCTTCTGTAAAGATGGATAGAATTTCTGTGAGCAGAAATTTGGGTTTAAGGAAAGGGGGACCTTTCTGATAGAAAATGGCCTAAACAGTGACTCAGAGAAATGACAGCCCAGAGACTGTTTAAGAAAAACCACTGTGTCAGTTTGAGTAGACTAGAGCATATATGTAGCTATAGGATGACAGTGCTCATAAGGCAGGTAAAGATATGGTTATCCTTGAAAGAAGAAGGAATAATAATGCTGAAATAGGAGAAAAAGAGATCATTGGGACCTTTTGAAATAAAGAAGGCCTTTATGCTGCACATCATTTGAGTGAGTGAGACTATGTTGGAGCTTTGGGAGTAAGCTATGACTTTAGATTAGCAAAATATACAAAGCAATTCTGATTTTTGACAGATTGATACAATGAACCTTCCTTTGCTAGGAAATACACTCATTTTTAGAGTAGTGGGATGATTTGGAGGAAGAGGATCAAGAAGTATGAGTAAAAACAGATCAAAACAATGTCATTCTTAATAGTGTAACTGTAGATTGGGAGGCATTTTTCCCCAGGATGAGATTTTTGTAAGGTTTTTTGTTTGTTTTAATCCTGGAGTATATTGTTAGTTTTTCAGTTGCTTTCATTTCAGATCTGATCTCCAATGGAAAATGTGCACATGAGATAGGGGATACACTTGGGGTTTGAATTCTGGACAAGGAGCAGAACTAATTAGAAACTAAAAATAACTTGATTCTGTGTGATTGTCTAAGAAGTTAGGTTTAGTTTTAACCTAAGGCTTAATTTTAAGAGTTAAGAGTTTTATGAATCACATTTATTAGTTTTCTTTGGAAAAACAGTGGGAAATTCTTCATCTTATTTTTTAGATAGTCTTCTATTCCATTAAATAACTTTTGTTCAGTGTAAGTAACAGATTTTTTATACTTGTACTGCTTAGCATGTTTGTTATTTTATTTTAATTTATTTATTTTTGAGACAGAGTCTCACTCTGTTGCCCTGGCTAGAGTGCCATGGCATCAGCCTAGCTCACAGCAACCTCCAACTCCTGGGCTCAAGTGATTCTTCTGCCTCAGCCTCCCGAGTAGCTGGGACTACAGGCATGCGCCACCATGAACAGCTAATTTTTTCCGTTTCTGGTAGAGACAGGGTATTCCTCTTGCTCAGGCTGGTCTGGAACTCCTGAGCTCGAACAATCTGCCCTCCCAGACCTCGACTTCCCAGAGTGCTAGGATTACAGGCGTGAGCCACCTCGCCTGGCCATGTTTGTAATTTTAAATGAAGATTCTTACTAGGTTTAGGCAAGCTTTGCATTGTGTGAGTAGTGCTGTTCTGAGTTTTAATAGATTATGTACCCAGTGGAAAGATAGATACAAGTTTATAGTGGCTCTTGTCATGAAAGTATGTTGTTTTGTACATGTAACCTTGTATTATATCACATAAATTTCCTTTCCAACATCACCTCCTGAGATTTTCACTCAAACAGCACCTTCTTAGTGATGCCTTTCCTGCACCTTACCTAAAATGTTGTCTCCCCCCAACATTTCATATCATCTTTTTCATTTTTTCTCCTTAGAACTTACCATTTTCTAAATTACTGTGTGCTATGCTTGCATATCTTTTTTAGTTTGTCTTCCCCACTAGAAAGTAAGTTTTGTATGGACAGTAGTTTCTGTTTTATTTAATATTGTAGCTCCAGTGCCTAACAATGCCTGCACAAATAGTGTGCATTCAGTAAATGTTGAATGAGTGCATGCTAATCTTAGTCACTAATGTGACTAGAATACTCATTTTATTTCCAGGTGAAATTTAACTGTTATGGTTATGTATAATTTGCATAATATCATGAATTTTATCAGAGGAAATAACAAAGTTTGTCTCTAAAAAATCTTTGTGTGTGTTAAATTAGGAGTCTTAATCTCTGAGTAACTGTGTCAATTTTTCTTAATGATTTCAGGTAAGTACCTTAGAAATCTTTGTGTATAAAAACCCTTAATACTATTTCAGTTAGGATATTAAAGTCCTTTTTTTATATGTACAGGTGCAAATGGCATGAAGAAAATGATATTCTCTTCTGTGCTTTAGCTGTTTGCAGGAAGATTGCGTAAGTTGGAGAAAGGGGTTTCTTCATAGTGATGTGTTCTGCATTGAATTCTTTGCCATTTTGCTTGCTGTTGCTTTGGCAGCTGGGGTGAATCTCTAGTCACTTCTATTTCTACGGTTCTATTTTAAACCAAAGGTGATTTTTTACTTCATGTTACTTCTATTCTTCTGTCCATGCCACTATTCACCTAAGCAATTTGTGTGAACCCTTCAGAAGCACTTGTTGAAAATTTTCCTTCAGCCAGGCACGGTGGCTCACACCTGTAATCCTAGCATTCTGGGAGGCCGAGGCGAGTGGGATCACTCAAGGTCAGGAGTTTGAAACCAGCCTGAGCAAGAGCAAGGCCCTGTCTCTACTAAAAATAGAAAGAAATTAATTGGCCAACTAAAAATATATAGAAAACATTAGCTGGGCATGGTGGCGCATGTCTGTAGAGGCTGAGGCAGTAGGATCTCTTGAGCCCAGGCATTTGAGGTTGCTGTGAGCTAGGCTGATGCCACGGCACTCTAGCCCGGGCAACAGAGTGAGACTCTGACTCAAAAAGAAAAAGAAAATTTTCCTTCTAGATCTCCTGTAGGAGAGTGAAATTCCCTACTATCACTAAAGACATTTCTTTGTGAAAGTGCTCTAAAAACAAAGACCGTTTTCTTCTCGTTCAGTAGTAAAAGCACCTGGAGCCCCAGCTATCTGGGTCCTCTGGTAGCCCTTTCACAGAGCAGATGATTATTGGTTCTGAGGATACGTGAGTGTTTATGGTTGTAGTCTTATTTCTGCTGTTGCCCTCTCCTTGCCTTAAATATTTGAGAATCCTGGTAATCTTAACCCTCATTCCCATTCCCTTATAATGAGCCTGAAATTTTATCTGGTAATCAGAAGATTGCTTACCGATAATAACCTGTTATATGATGCATATTGCTACATATTCCTTTCTCTTCTCTGAATCTCTAAATTTATTTTTTCTCAGTTTAAAGTGATATTTGAGATCCTTTCTTTATGTTAGAGATTTTAAAATATAAATGCTTTTAGAGTAAATAAAATGAGATTCTGATAGTGAATTTTTTCTTATTTCCTTTTAAAGGTACTGCATCAGTAATTCTCTGGCTACTCTCTTTGGAATCCAGCTCACAGAAGCTCATGTACCACTACAAGATTATGAGGCCAGCAATAGTGTGACTCCAAAAATGGTTGTATTGGATGCAGGGCGTTACCAGGTAAGGAGCTAACTTTTGGGAGCTTACTGGTCTCTCTGGCTGTCTTACTCAATGTAGTCATGGTCAACAATAGCTAAAGATCAAGCCTTTGGTTCTTTCCTTTTCCCTTAAAAATTATTTTCAAATCCCTCATGTCATGTCACATATCTAATTCAGTTGGATCTTGCATAAAATCCTTTTCCTTTCTGGTATATTTTCTTACTACATTTAACAAAATTTTAAGAAAATTTAAATTAGCATTTAGTCTTTTTAAAAAACACATCCAAAGATCTATTCTAAAAACTAAATATATGAATGTAGATAACATAAATATTCTAAATATCTTCTTCAAAAATATTTAAGACTTGATTGAGGATTTGGATAAAAGTTTAATTTCTCTACCATCGTTCCTCTCTCTTTTTTACTTATTAGTAGTCCTGTTTACACTATTAAGTGTAGCAGTTAAGAGTGTGGGTTCTAGAGTCAGAATCCTAAATTTTATTTTGGGAAATAAATATAAAACCTGCTACATACAAGCTTTATGACCTTATGCAAGTTACTTGATCTGTGCTAATTCCTTAACAAGAACAATAATAGGGGCTAGTAGCTATTATAATTAAATGCAGCAATATGTGAAAATGTCGAGACCTCTGCCTTGGAATATACCAGGTTATAAATAAATGTTATTATTTAAAAATAGGTAACAGTTAATAAAAAAGGAAACTCAAAAAATGGAATGAACTATTGATACAAACAACAAGGATGAATCTCAAAGACATTAATTATGCTAAGTGAAAGAAGCAGTCTCCAAAAATTATATACTGTATAACATAACTGTATGATTCCATTTACATGACATTCTTGAAGAGACTTGAAAAGGAGGGACTCCAGAGCTCTCCACATATACTCTGGGCAAGACCCTCTGTCTCCTTCAGATTTTAACTGTTTTCCCAGTGGTTCTCAACTCAATTTTGTGTCCTACAGGGCTGCAGTCCCCAACCCTGGGCTGTGGACCGGAACTGGGAAAGGCAAGTGGTGGGAGGGTGTGCACAGGAGATGAACGAAGCTTCATCTGTTTCATCTGTACAGCTGCTCCCTATCATTCGCATCACCACCTGAGCTCCACCCCCACCCCCACCCCCCACCCCACCCTCCGTGGAAAAGTTGTCTTCCATGAAACCTGTCCCTGGTGCCAAAAAGGTTGGGGACTATTACTGCATGGGACATTTGGCAATGTCGACACATTTTTGGTTGTCACAACTGGGGAGGTTTGTACTACCTACATCTTGTGGGTAAAGGCCAAGGATGCTGCAAAGCATTTTGTCTATACAGCACGGCCTCCCACAGCTCAGCATTATTTAGCCTAAAATGTCATTAGTGCCCAGCTTAAGAAACCCTGTTTTGCCTCGTCATCACCATCTGTGTTGACATCACCAGAATTAATGTCAATAATGTGCCTTTTCATTGTTTACATCAGTTACTCTGGGAAGCCCAGGACTCCTAGAGTCTCTGTCATCTCCCAGACTCATCTCATTTGGCTGATTCTGTTTCCCAGCCCTCCCCAACCTCTCAGAAACCTTTTTGTGGATTTTCTCAGCCTCAGTTATCAGCTAAATCTCAGCTATCTTTCACTTTGGGGGGAAATCTGTTTACCTTCCTGGTTCTAATTAAAACTTGACCCTCCCCCCCAAGGATACTGCTTCTCTGTTAGCCCTTTCAAATGGTGACATCTTTCTCTCCCTCATTTTTAATGAGCCTGCATTTGAAGTAGTTGTCCTTGATTGCAGCTTCCAGACTTCCTTATACCTTCTCTCTAAAATCCCTAGGCTATGAATCTCATGCCATTAAGGCTGTAGGACCTGACAACCCCTGAATTGATCTTCCTCATTGTTAGAGCATCACTGTGCCAGAAGATGAGTTTTCACATCAGAATTTCTTATTTTAGCTTCTCTGTAGGTAATCCAGCTGCCTGACCTCTCAGTTCTTTGATTCCTCTCCAATGGTCCTGTCTTCTACCACACAGATTCCCACTCCCACGATTATATCCTGGACCCCAGTGGCACTTCCTCCGTAATTTAAATTTCAAACATCATCCTGGCTACCACTCTCTTCCTCTAGCACCCTAGTGTCAGCAGTTCTTTCACCTCTGCTGGACCCTACAGTCCATTTATGCCTCCACTGTGCTACTTTGCCTTACAGGGCCGCTGCGTTGCACAGCCCCAGGGGCACCATTCACACCGGTGGTGCTGCAGCCTCGGGTCTCCTCCTTTGCCTTCGTCCCTCCCTCTCATCTCCTTCCGTCCCAGGTTAGACTCCTTGGTCTGTCGTTTCCACTGCCTTGCACTCATGGTCAACTCCATTGGCTCTGTTTTCTTCATCATAGTTGATAAATACTAACCTTTATTAAATCTAACTCTTCTCCTACTTTACTCTTATACCTACGAAGCTAAACAAGGCTGGAAAGAAACTACCATGCTGACAGATCTTACCGAATATTCATCGTCACCAACTTTCAGTGGGCCCTTCATGTTGCCTGTCAGTTATCCATTTCTGTAGTGTGATTAGTCTTCCTACTAAAGTTACTTCTCACCTTTTTTGCCTTCAAACTTCCATCACTTCTTTCCTAACCCTTGTAGCTGATGCCTTTGTCTCCTTTTCTCTGAGAAAATAGAATTAATCAGGAAAGATTGTCTACATATTCCTGTCATCTCATCTACCTGCATCTCTACTCTGCTTTACTTCTATTTTAGTGAATGGTCTGTGTTCATATCTAAAACCAGTCTACTTATATTTTAGATCTCATTCTCTTACCACTGAAAGACATGGCTCCAGTAATTTTCTCATTTCTTGTGTCATCAAGTTTTTCTATGTTCTGATTCATTCTTATCAGCAAACATGTTATAATCTCATCTTTTAAAAAAAAGCAAACCTTCTCTTAACCCTCTTATTCCTAATTTTCCTCCAAAGTCTACCCTATTTCTCTACTTCTTTTGCAGCAGAAGTTGATCAGACATTGGAAAAGTATTTGAATGTTATCATTTTTAAAGAGTAATTTGAAATTAAAAACCATCCAATAATTGATAAGAAATAAACATTTTTTCCTCTGGTATTTTTATTATTTACAGAAGCTAAGGGTTGAGAGTCCAGGATTCTCTCATTTCAACTATTCTAATCAGGAACAAAGATCAAACACACCCATTGGTAAGCATTTTATATTTTATCAAAATTTACTTAAAGGATGTTAGGGCCTCAAAACTTATTATCTAGATCCCAGGGGTGATATTTAAACCAATGTTTCCAAGTTAGTTTTGGGATATAAGTAGCTTGTTGAATTGGTGGTTTTATTTAGAATTAGCACCTTTAACAATATCAATGTGTACGTTTTTGGATCAGTTTGACACAGTGTATCTTATTCCTCAGAATTTTGTTCAGGGTACTTAAACCTGTTTTTCTTATAGTAGCTATAGTTTTATAGTTTTGATGTGATGATTTCTTTTGGGAGACAAGAAATTTTAAAAGACAAGAAATTTCAAGTGGTGCCTGAAGAATTTTGGTTAACATTTCCTGCCCTAAGAATGAAAAGAAACATTCTTGTTCAGTCTTTTGTCTGTAAGAATCTCTCTCCTATTCTTGATCCATTTAATTATGGTTTAGTAGTAAGAGCCTGTAGTGGGATGAGTCAGTTGTTTGAGGCATCTCTTTATAATAAAATTATAAAATTGCTATGTTTCTTTTTTCGTATTTTCAATACCCTAGGTGACTACCCATCTGGGGTGAAAATTTCTGGCCAAAACAGCAGTGTTCGGGGAAGAGGGATTACCCGCTTACTAGAGAGCATCTCCAATTCCTCCAGCAATATCCACAAATTCTCCAACTGTGAGACTTCACTCTCACCTTATATGTCCCAAAAGGATGGATACAAATCTTTCTCTTCCTTTTCTTAATGATGGTACTTTTTTCAATTTCTGGAAAAATAACAGGCCCAACTTCCCTTTTGACTACAGTCATATTAAACAGATCACATCAATGATAACTATCACGACTGTAAAAACTACCTAATTTGTAAGGAAATTCTATTTCATAGATTAAAAATAATTGTGGTTGGAGAAGATCTTGGCATTTTTGCTTTTTTTATTTTTTGAGGGATTGTTGTACTTCCTGACTGTATGATGGGTATACTATTCAAGTTTTGAGTTCTGTAAGAACAAAACTGGCATTTTCAGAGTTGTATTTTTGGGAATGTTATAAATTGATAATAACTTTCCCCCAACAATAAAAGTATCAAATATCTGTTATGAAAGGTTCTAAAATAGTGTTAATCTATTTCTTCCTATTATAAAATGGGAACCTTACACTAGAAACCTGCAGGCTATTTTCATTGCAAATAACTAACAAAATCAGCCTTTAACATTTTTTAAAAGTCTTTGAAATATGCTTACTTTGGCAAAAAGAGTCATTTGAAAGATAAGGCAAAATGAGAAAGATTATGTAATTTACCCTAAGTCACATAGCTAGTGACCAAATTCCAGGTCCATTGAACCACAAAGCTCTTTGTGTTCACCAAATAGATGTCATGTTGAGTCAGATATTCACTCTGTGATTGACTTAAACTGGCTCATGTTCTCAATCTCTGGGGTATATATAGCCCAGGAAGAGGAAAACAGATGTAGTGTAGCCCCTTTTACTTTGAACCACAAGCCAAGACCACATGTAGAAGTGCCAGAGATAGCCACTAATTTAAGTCTGTCTGACCCCAAACCCTGGTTCCTTTTATTGCAGAGAATCACTCTGTCATGGGCCTCTGGTTTTTATTAATACCCATATTCCCCATTACTTACTATTGAGTACCTACTTCATGGACATTTTATATGTAACATCATCTTCCCCTCCCCACTACCCTTCCCAGCCTCTGATAACCTTTATTCTACTCTCTGTCTCCATGAAAAAAAAAATATTTTTAATATTTGGCTCCCACATATGAGTTGAGAATATGCAAGATTTGTCTTTCTGTGCTTGGCTTATTTCACTTAACATTCTTCAGTTCCATCCTGTTGTTGCAAATGGCAGGATTTCATTATTTTTTTGGCTATATAATATTCCCTTGCGGATATGTACCACAATTTCTTTATTCATGAGTTGATGGACAGTTAGGTTGATTTCAAATCTTGGCTATTGTGAATAGTACTGCAATAAACATGGGAGTGCAGATATCTTTTCGATATACTGAATTCCCCTCCTTTGGATATATACACAGCAGTGGGATTGCTGAGTCATATGATAGTTCTATTTTTAGTTTTTTGAGGAACCTTCATATTGTTCTCCATAGTAGTTGCACAAATTTACATTCCTACCAACAGTGTATAAGGGTTTCCCTTTTTCCACATCCTTGCCAACATTCATAATTGCCTATCTTTTTGATAACAGCCATTCTAATGGGTGAGAATGATACCTCATTATAGTTTTGATTTGCATTTCTTTGATGACTAATGATATTGAGCATTTTTTCATATACCCATTGGGCATTGATATGTCCTCTTTTGAAAAATGTCTATTCAGATCCTGTTCCCATTTTTTAATTGGATTATTTCCTGTTGAATTGTTGTAGCTGCTTGTTATAGTCTAGTTATTGATCCCTTGTCAGATGGGTAGTTTGCAAATATTTTCTTCCATTCTGTGGGTTCTCTCTTCCCTTTGTTGATTGTTTCCTTTGCTATGCAGAAGCTTTTTAGCTTGATGTGATCCCATTTGTCCAATTTTGCTCTGGTTGCCTGTGCTTTAGAGTATTACTCATGAAAGTGTTATAGCCCAAGGTCCTAAAGTGTTTCCCCAATGTTTTCTTTTAGTAGTTTCATAGTTTCAGGTCTTAGATTCAAGTCTTTAATCCATTTTGTTTTGATTTTTGTATGTGGTGAGAGAGAAGAGTCGTCTTCATATGAACATCCAGTTTTCCCAGCACCATTTATTGAAGAGACTTTTTCCAACTGTATTAAAGATAAGTTCACTATATATGTGTGGATTTATTTTGGGGTTCTCTGTTCTGTTCCACTGGTCAATGTGTGTGTTTTTCTACTTGGTACTGTGTTAATTGGGTTATTAAATCTCTGTTGTATAATTTTAAGTTAGATAATATGATTTCTTTAGTTTCATTCTTTTTGTTCAGGATGGCTTTCGCTATTCTGGGTCTTTTGTGGTTCCGTATAAATTTTAGGCCTTTTTTTTTTTTTCTATTTTTGTGAAGAATGTCATTGATATTTTGAAGGGGATTGCATTGAATCTGTAGATTGCTTTGGTTAGTATGGACATTTTAACAATATTGATTCTTCTAATCCATGAGCATGGAATATCTTTCCATTTTTTGTGTGTTCTCTTCCATTTCTGTCATCATTGTTGTATGGTTTTTATTATAGAGATCTTTTACTTAGCTGATTAAGTTTATTCATAGGTATTTTATTTGCGGCTAATATAAATGAGTTTGCTTTCTTGGTTTCTTTTTAGATTGCATACTGTTGGCATATAGAAATGCTATTGATTTTTGTATGTTGATTTTGTATCCTTCAACTTTACTGAATTTGTATATCAGTTCTAATAGTTTTCTTGTGGAGTCTTTAGGTTTCTCTAGATATAAGATCATATCATCTGTAAACAAGAATAATTTGACTTCCTTTGCAGTTTGGATGCCCTTTATTGCTTTCTCTTGTTTGGTTGCTATAGCTAGAACTTCTGGTACTGTGTTGAATAACAGTGGTAAAAGTGAGTGTCCTTGTTCCAGATCTTAGAGAAAAGGCTTTCAGTCTTTTCCCATATGATACTAGCTGTGGTCTGTCATATATGGCTTTTATCATGCTAAGTTTCTTCTATACCCAGTTTTTTGAGAATTTTTATCTTGATGAAGGGATATGTTGAATTTTATCCAATGCTTTTTCAGCATAAGTTGAAATGCTCATATGGTTTTCTTCCTTTGTTCTATTGATATGATGTGTCACGTTGATTGATTTGAGTATGTTGAACCATCCTTGTATCCCTAGGATGAATCCCACTTGATCATGATGGATAATTTTTTTAATGTGTTGTTGAATTGGTTTTCTAGTATTTTGTTGAGGATTTTTGCATCTATGTTCATCAGAGATATTGGCATATAGTTTTCTTTTTTTGCGGTGTCTTTGTCTGCTTTTGTTATCAGCGTGATACAGGCCTCATAGAATGAGTTTGGAAGTATTCGCTACTCCTCAATTTTTCGAAATAGGTTAAGTAGGATTGGTATTAGTTCTTTTCTGACTGCTCAGTAGAATTCAGCAGTGAAGGCATTGGGTCCTGGGCTTTTCTGTGATGGGAGACTTTTTATTACTGCTTCTATTGTGTTACTTGTTACTGGTTTATTCAAGTTTTGGTTTTCTTCCTGGTTCAATCTTTGTAGGTTGTATGTGTCTAGGAATTTATCCATTACTTCTAGGTTTTCCAATGTATTGGCATATGCTCATAGTAATCTCTAATGATCCTTTGGATTTCTGCAGTATCACTTGTAATGTCTCCTTTTTTATCTCTGATTTTATTTATTTGGGTCTTCTGTCTTATTTTCTTAATCTGGCTAAATGTGTGTCAATTTTGCTTATCTTTTCAAAAAAACAACTTTTTATTAATTTTTTGTTTAAATTTATTCCTGTTCTGATCTTCATTATTTCTTCTACTAATTTTGGGTTTGGTTTGCTCTTTGTTTTTCTAGCTCTTTGAGATGCATTACTAGGTTGTTTATTTGAAGCTTTTCTTCTTTGTTGATGTGGACACTTATTGCTATAAATTTCCTTTTATTACTGCTTTTACTGTATCCCATAGGTTTTGGTATGTTGTGTTTTCATTTTCATTTGTTTTGAGAAATATTTTAATTTTTTTCTTAATCTCTTCATTGACCCACAGGTCATTCAGGAGCATATTGTTCAATTTCCATGTGTTTGTATATTTTTCAACATTCCTTTTGTTATTAACTTTATTCCATGATGGTCAAAGAAAATACTTGGTATGATTTTAATTATTTTTTAATTTTTAAGACTTGTTTTGTGGCCTAACATACGTTCTATCCTTGAGAATGATCCATGAGCTAAGAAGAAGAACATATATTCTGCAGCTGTTGGATGAAACAGTCAGTAAATATCTGTTGGTCCGTTTGGTCTATAGTGTGAATTAAGTCCAATGTTTCTTTGTTGATTTTCTGTATGGATGATCTATCAAATGCGGAAAGTAGGGTGTTGAGGTCTCTAATGATTACTGTATTTGGATCTGTCTCTCTCTTTAGCTCTTACAATATTTGTCTAGTATATCTGTTGGGTATATATATATTTAGAATTGCTATGTCCTCTTGCTGAGTTGACCCCTTTATATAACAACCTCCTTTGTTTCTTTTTACAGTTTTTGTCTTAAAATCTATTTTATCTGAAGCAAGTATAGCTACTCCTATCTTTTTTGGTTTTCATTTGCATGGAATGTCTTTTTCTATCCCTTTATTTTTAGTCTATGTGTGTCTTTATAGGTGAAGTGGGTTTCTTGTAGAATATAGTTAGTTCTTGTTTTTTATCCATTCAACCACTCTATAGCTTTTGATTGGAGAGCTTAGTCCATTCACATTCAATTTTTTATAGATAAAGACTTAATACTGCTATGTTGTCATTTGATTTCTGATTGTTTTGTGGTCCTCCCTCCCTCCTTTCCTCCATCCCTTCCTTCCTGATTTTCTGACTTCCTTTGTTAAAAGTGATTTTCTCTGGTAGTATGTTTTAGTTTCTTGCTCTTTATTTTCTGTGTATCTGTTGTAGGTTTTTTGATTTGATGTTACCGTGAGGCTTGCAACAAACATTTTATAACCAATTATTTTAAATATATGACAGCTTGACTTACAAACAAATAAGCACAGAGAAATCTAACAGAACTTCTGCCCTTTAACTCCATCCCCCTCCCACTTTTTAATTTTTCATTGTTTCCATCCATATCTTTTTATACTATTTATCTCTCAAAAAGTTGTAGTTATTTTTGACAGGTTTGTCTTTTAGTCTTCCTACTCAACATACAAGTGGTTTATACATCACAATTACAGCAATAGAGTATTATGTATTTGTGTTTTTACTGTTACTAGTGAGTTTTACATACCTTCAGAAGATTTCTTATTGTTTATTAACATTCTTTTCTTTCAGATTGAAGAACTCCTTTTAGCATATCTTGTAGGATAGGTCTGGTGTTGAAATCCCTCAGGATTTGTTTGTCTGGCAAAGTCTTTATTTTTCCTTCATGTTTGAAGGAAATTTTTGCAGTATATAATATTCTAGGGTTAAGGGTTTTTTTCCCATCAGCACCTGGCCTATAAGGTTTCCACTGAGAAGTCTGCTGCCAGACATACTGGCACTCCTTTATATGTTATTTATTTCTTTTTTCTTGCTTCCCTCAGGACCTTTTCTTTGTCCATGACCTTTGGGAACTTGACTATTAATTAAACTGCCTTAAGGTAGTTCTGTTTGGGTTAAATCTGCTTGAAGTTCTATAACCTTCTCATACCTGAATATTAGTATCTTTCTCTAGGATGGGAAAGTTCTCTGTTATTTATTTGAATAAGCTTTCCACCCCTGTCTCTCTTTCTACCTTCTCTTTAAGCCCAGTAATTCTGATTTGCCCTTTTGAGGCTATTTTCTAAATCTTGTAGGTGTGCTTCATTCTTTTTTATTCTTTTTTTTTTTTTTTTTCTGACTGTGTGTTTTCAAAGAGACTGTCTTTAAGCTCACTGGTTCTTTCTTCTGCTTGGTCAGTTCTGCTATTGAGAGACTCTGACACATTTCTGTTTGTCAATCAAATTTTTAAGCTCCAGAATTTCTGCTTGAATTTTTTTTTTATTATTTCAATCTCTTTATTAAATTTATCTTACAGGCTTCTGAATTCCTTGTCTGTATCATCTTAAAGTTCACTGAGCTGCTTCTGGACAGCTGTTTTGAATTCTTTGTCTGAAAGGTCACATATCTCCATCATGCCAGGATTGGTCACTGGCACTCTTTTTAGTTCATTTGGTGAGGTTATGTTTTCCTGGATGTTCTTGATGCTTGTGGATGTTCATCGATGGCTGGGCATTCAAGAGTTAGGTATTTATTTTAATCTTTGCATTCTGGACTTGTTTGAACCCATCCTTCAAACAAGCCTTCTGAGAGGGCTTTCCAGATATTCAAAGGGGATTGAGTGTTGTGATTTAAGTCTTTGGTTATTGCAGCTGTATCAGGACTTGGGGTGCCCTAAGCCTAGTAATGCTGTGACTTTTGTAGACTCCTGATGGTATTGCCTTGGTGGACTTGGATAAGATACAGGAAGATTCTTTGGATTACCATACAAAGTCTCCTCTCTTCCCTTTCTCTCTCTGCTGGGCTGCTAGAGTTGTAGAAGGAGTGATGTGGGCACTACTTCTTGGCCACCAACACCAGGTCATATCTGAATCCAGCACAGTCTCACCCAAAACCCATGGTGACTGTTGCCTGACTACCTCTGATGTTTACTCAGAGCCCAAGGTCTCTTTAGTCAGCAGGTGGTAAATCCTGCCAGGACTAGGTCCTTCCCTTTAGGGCAGCATGTTTCCTTCTGGCTCAGAAGGGGTCCAGAAATGCCATCCAGGAACTAAGGCCTGAACTCAGGGGCCTCTAGAATCTGCTTAGTACTTATTTTACTATGGCTGAGCTGGTACCCAAGTTGCAAAACAAAGTTTTCTGGACTCTCCCCTTCCCTTTTGCCAAGTAGAAGAAGACTTTCCCTGAGCCACACTGCCTGTGGTTGGGGGAGAGGGTGACACACACACTGGCTTGGCCACTGCTGCCGGTGTGTCACTGGGTCATGTGCACCATAAGACCACTGGCTCCCAGCCAGCACAAAGGCAGGAATTGCCCAAGGAGTTTGGCCTTTGTGGTATGATTGCCTCACAAATTAACCCAGGCCCTAGGCTGCTTTTTGATAGCTGGTAATGGGGCTAGCCAGAGCTCTGGTTTGGGCCAGAGAATTTCCCTCTGGCCAGGCTGGGCACTGGCAGAATTCTGCCCTGTGCTGTGTTCCCCTGTATCAGAGCAGCCCTGAGTTTCAATGCAAAGTCCCACAGGCACTTCACTGTCCCTTCCCCAGGCACACAGATTCTCTTCTTACTTGGCGTGCCAGTGTGGCACTGCTGGGGGAAGAGGGAGAGGTGGCATGGGCTGTGCAAGACTGTCTTTTCTGCCCTCCTCAGTGCCTCTTTCCTTGATAAAGTGATAAAACCAGGTAGTATGACTGCTCACCTGATTTTTAGTTTTTCTGAAGGTGCTTGCTTGTGTGAATAGTTGTATTTGGTGTTTGTGCAGAGGAATGATTGCTGGAGGTTTCTTCAACCATCTTGCTCCCTTGGCCACGAACATGTACTGCTTTTAATTACAGCTATTTGGGCTCATGACATATCTCTTTTCCTCAGTTATACACATACAGGTGCCCATATTTCTGTCTGAGAAAGTGTTCAGTAAATGTTAGAATGAATAATTGCCATTGCAAGTAATGGAAAAGTGATGTCAATTTCAGGTGACAGGATGTCAAAGCCAGGTCAGGTGTGGTGGTTCATAGCTGTAATCCTGGCACTTTGGGAGGCCATGGTAGGAGGATCTTTTGAGTCTAAGAGTTTTAAGACCAGCTGGGGCAGTATAGCAAGACTCTGTCTCTACAAAAATTAAAAAATTAGCTGAGCATGGTGGTGGATGCTTATAGTCCCAGCTCCTCAGAGGCTGAGGCAGGAAGATCACTTGAGCCCAGGAGTATGAGGTTCCAGTGAGCTATGATCGTGCCACTGCATTCCAGCATGGGTGACAGAGTGAGACCATTTCTAAAACACATAGACACACACAAAAATTCAGTGGTGAGTATAGAAAACATTTTTTTTGTTTGTTGGTTTTTGGTTGTTTTTTTTTTTTTCTTTGAGACAGAGTCTCACTCTGTTGCCTGGGCTAGAGTGCCATGGCATTAGCCTGACTCACAGCAACCTCAAACTCCTGGGCTCAAGCAATCCTCCTGCCTCAGCCTCCCGAGTAGCTGGGACTACAGGCATGTGCCACCATGCCTGGCTAATTTTTTCTATATATTTTTAGTTGGCCAATTAATTTCTTTCTGTTTTTAGTAGAGTCGGGTCTCACTCTTGCTCAGGCTGGTTTCAAACTCCTGACCTTGAGCGATCCACCCACCTCGGCCTCCCAGAGTGCTAGGATTACAGGCGTGAGCCACTGTGCCCGGCTGTAGAAAATGTTTTATTAAAAACAAAATTTCAAAGCCACCTCATGAGGTGAAACTGCATGGGAAAGAGGACCGCCTTTCTTGTGGACTCCATTCGTATTCATCTCCTCAAAAATAAGTAGTTAATTACATTTGTTCAATGAACATGTTTTGAGGGTCTGTTAAATGCTGGATTAAAAATACTAAAATGAATAAAAAATAATTGAGGTAAATAACTGTGGTGCATTATTAAAAGTGTTCTTAAGTATAAACAGAGACACATGTAAATCATTGAAATAGAATTGAGAATCCAGGTGTATAGGCTGATACATCTGTGCCAAGACTATTCAGTGGAGGAAAGAATAGTCTTCAAATGGTGCTAGAACAACTGGATATCTGCATAGAAAAGAATGAATTTGGACCTGCTGTAGTTTGGATAATGGTGTCTCCTTAAAAATTAATGTCAAAACTTAATCACCAATGCAACAGTATTAAGAGGTACAGCCGTTAGGGGACCTTTGAGTGGAACCTTCATGAATGGGATTGGCACCCTTATAAAAGGACTTGAGGTTGAAGGAAGCATTCTCTTGCCCTTTCATCCTTCTGCTATGTAAGGATGTAGCATTCCATCCAGAGGATGCAGCAACAAGGCACCATATTGGAAGCAGAGAGCAGCCCCTGCTAGACACCAATTCTGCTACCACCTTGATCTTGAACTTCCCAACCTCTAGAACCATGAGAAATAAATATCTGTTCTTTATAAATTATCCAACTTAGATATTTTGTTATGGCAGGATAAACACAAATATAGGACCCTACTTCACACCTTACACAAAGATTAAAATGGATTGAAGACCTAAAGGTAAGAGCTAAAACTATATAACCCTTAGAAGAAAATGTAAGTATCAATTCTTGTGACCTGAGGTGAGGCAACAGTCTCATTAGGACACCAAAAGCACAAACAACGAAAGAAAAAATAAATGGGAATTTATCAAACTTAAGTTCAAAAAAGTATCTTTGTGCATTAAAAGACTATCAAGAAAGTAAAAAGACAACCCACAGAATGGGAGAAAATACTTACAAATCATTTATCTGATAAGGGTCTAGTATCCAGAATATATAAAGAATTCTAACAACAATCAAAAGACAACCCAATTTAAAAATGGAAAAAGGATTTGAATATACATTTTCCAAAGAAGAGATACAAATGGCCAATAAGTACATAAAAAGATGCTCAGTATTATTAGTCATTAGCAAATGAAAATGAAAACCACAGTGATACTATTTCACACTCATTGGGATGGCTATCATCAACAAAAAGTGTTGGTGAAGATTTGGAGAAATTGGAACCCTCATACACTGCTGTTGAGATGTAAAATGGTACAGCTGCTGTGGAAAACATTTACCAGTTCCTCAAAAAGTTAAGCACAGAGTTACCATATGATCCAGCAATTCCATTGTTAGGTTTATACCCAAGAGAATTGAAAACATGTTTCTATAGAAACTTGCACACAAATATTCATAGTAGCATTATTTGAAAAATAGGCCCAAAATGGAGACAACTCAAATGTCCATCAACTGATATATAAACAAAAAGTGGTGCATCCACACAATAAAATATTATTTAGCCATAAAAAGGAATTAGTATTGATACACATTACAATGTAGATGAACCTCAAAAGCATTATTCTAAATAAAAGAAGCTAGACACAAAAGACCACATGTTGTATGGTTTGATTTCTGTATAAAATGTCCAGAAAAGTTCATGGAGACAGATTAGTGGTTGCCAGTTGCTAAGGGGAGGGAGTAATGGGGAGTGAATGGGTACAGCATTTCTTTTGGGTATGATGAAAACTTTCTGGAATTAGATAGTGGTAATTGTTTTAAAACCTTGTGAATATACAAAAAAAAAAACCACTAAACTGTGTATTCTTAAAGGTGAATTTTATGACGTGAATTATTTCTCAGTAAAAAGGTGCTACGAGGTTGAACAAGGTAGGGTATTAGGACAAAAGGAGTGATTAGCTCTTTTTGTGTGGAGTCTGGAATGATTTTATAGGAGGAGATGTTGGAACTATGAAGAATGAGAAAATTAAAGCGTAGAAGGAAATTTAAAGAACAGCAGACATATTTAAAATGAAGTGGAGCATTTGAGACAATTTAAGAAATTTTTCATGAGTGAAACCTGAAATGCTTGTGAGGGAGAAATGGAAAAAAAGATAGTATACTGTGTGAAGAAGTTTGCTTTCGTGCTGATAGAATAAAGCCAGGAAACCAAGTTTCAAGATAGAGAACTAATCAGCCACGTACCTCACCTCCATAACTATAAATCAAGATAAGTGACAATACAGGCCACACTAAAAAAGTAATTTCTCAGGAGAAAAGAAGTTAAGAAATTGCTAATAGAAAGAGGCCACTGAGGGCCAAGTGCCATAAATAAGAGAATAATAACGAGACCTGTTGTTTGTAACTTTATCCTTTTAAGGAGATGAAGAAGATCCTGAAAATTATTAGAGAGAGGGAGAAATTACCTATAAGATAGGATAATCAGATTGACCTCAGACTTCTTGTCAGCAGTAAATACTTATTGTAAGAAGACAATGGAGTATTATCTTTGAAATATGTTTAAGAAATTTAGAAGTCTATATCCAGCCAAGCAATCATTCAGACATTAGAGTAAAATAGCATAATTTTTTACCACACAGGGTTTCAAGTTTTATCACTTACAGGCTCTTTTCTCAAAGAACTACTAGAGGATGTTCTCCAATAAGAAGAAAAATGAAATTGAATGAAACAAACATAAAAATCACTATTTAGCAAATAAATTGGTAAAACTTGCTGTCTAAACCAGGGATTAGCAAATTATAACCCCCTAGCCAAAGCTGGCCTGCCACCTGTTTTGTAAAAATGTTTTATTGGGAACACAGCCATGCCATTTGTTTAAGTATTATCTGTGGATACTTTCACACTACAGCTGCAGAATTGAGTAATTAAAATTGTATGTTCTGTGAAACCCGAAATATTCACTGTCTGGCCCTTTACAGAGAAAGTTCAACTCCTGGTCTAAATTATAAGTGTTAAAAGGTTTTTAAAAATAACATTCTGAAACTAAAATCCCAGACTCCATCTGAATGAGAGGTGTGGCAGGGAGGAATGGAGAAGTAAAAGCATGACAAATCTTGCCTTGTTCAAAAAGAATATCCAGACACGTTAATCAGAACTGTAGTTAGGAAAAACTAAGACTGTGTTGCTTATTTAAGGGTAAAACCACTAGAGAACTAAAGAGATACAACATGTCACTTGCAAATTTTATAGTACTGTACAGTTGACAAACATTTTAATATTTGATCTTTATTACCTATATTTTGTAAAAGAACTCAAGGTCAAAACACTAGTAAAATCAAAACTGGAATCCAGGTCTTCCTATTTCAAGTCAAATGCTGATTCTACTACATCAGAGAAGCAAAGTCAGATAAGCTAATAGACTTCCACTATGTGTACGATAGCTGACTAGGTGCTCATAAGAACTCTCTCACTGCAGAATAACTATGTCTTGCGCAGGTCATGCACTCTGAGTTTTCATTGTTCTCATAAGAAGTAGGTAAGGGTTACATCAGAGTTTTGGATAGGCTAAAAAAAAGAAGTAGGCAAAGGCTCCAAACCCTCCCAAGAAAAGTAAAATATTTAGGTCATTAAATATGAAATGTCCTATTTTGAATCAAAAGTTTATTATATCTCAAGGAGTACAATTAAAGTATGCAGCGAAACTATTGACACAGTTTTGTCATCTTACCAGTAACCTGATTATGCCACCAGTGAAGAAACCTGGAGAATAAGTGGTGATGAAATGGTAAAAGGCAGTTTCCAGAGCTTGTTGAGAATTGAATATTTTCCTTGCAAGAAGTGGTCCAAAGCCTGGAAGAAGTGGGGTGGTCAGATGGTGCAAGATCTGGTGAATAAGGTGAAAGACAGTGAGTTTCCAAGTCCAGCTTCTGTAGTTAGAACAGCATTGTTTGTGCGACATGTGGTTGAGCATGGTCTTGCAAGACGCTTGACCTGTCTCTATTGACCAGTCTTGGTTGCTTGCTTAATCGCAAGCATCCTCATCATTTCATCCAATTGGTTGCAGTAGACATGTGCTGGTAATCAACTGACTCGGTTTCATGAAGCCGTAGTGGTTATTACCAGCGCTGGGCCACCAAACACACCATTAGCTTTTTTAGATGAATTTTCGGCTTTGGACTGTGTCTTGGCACTTCATCTTTATCCAACTATTGTGCCAAATGCTTGTGATTGTCAAAAAGGAATCCATTTCTCATAACAGGTAACAAAACAGTGTAGAAATGGTTCTACCTTTATGTCATGACAGCAAAAAAAAGCAAACTTCGAGATGGTTTATCTTCTGACACTCATTTAATTCATGCAGAACCCATCTATCCAACTTCTTTACTTTGCTGATTTGTTTCAAATGGTCCAATATTATTGTAATAGTAACCTCAAACCTTGATGCTGATTCATGCGTAGATTGAGATGGATTTGCTTCCACTATAGCTTTGAGCTCATTATTATCCATCTTGATCTCAGGTCACCCACATGGCTTATTTTCAAGATTAAAATCACCAGAACAGAACATCTCAAACCATTGACGTACTGTGCGTTCATTAACTATATCCTTCCCAAACACTTTGTTGATATTTCGAGCTGTCTGCACTGCATTGGTTCCACGACAGAACTCATATTAGAAAATAACACGAATTTTTTACTTACCCATGGTTTCACAAAAGTTGCTCTTACAAAAATATGAAAGGTAATCACAAGCCAAAACGTGCATTTGAAAGACTAAGGATGTACCTTCACAATAAAAATAAAACAAGAAGTGTCAAAGTGAAATGTCAGAAATATCAACTGTCAAACTTAATACTTAAGGAAATCAGACATTTCATACTTAATAACCTAATATTAAATAGGTATGGGAGAATTTCAGGGGTAACCATTAAGAGAACAGAAATACAGTGAATAATTCCAAACCAATAGAAATAAAATCATTGGAATAAGGGGAAAATGTGATCAACAATAAAATTAACTTTCCTCTGGGGGCAAAGGAGATGTAAAAGAAAGAAGAAAGAAAAGTGTGGGGCTAGGGAGCAGGGAAATAGAAAATAAAAAGTAAAATGTAGAATCAAGTGCAAATACCAATACTTACAATAAATATAAATGGACTAAACTCACCAGTTAAAAGTTTGCCAGATTAGATTTTTAAAAATCCAGTTATATGCTGTGCATAGGATTTATTCCTGAAGCAAGTTGACATGGAAAGATGAAAAAAGGATAAAAAAAATAATAAATACCAGAGAAATACCAATCCCCTCAAGTCTGTCATATTTATATTAACATCAAATGAAAGAGTGTTTAGGATAAAAATCATTCAGTTAGTCAGGAAATAAGAAATAGTCTAACCTTCTAGACATTTTTATATTTTCTGGTTAATTCAATGACTTTTCCTTTTTCACACCTAATAGTTTCAAAAACTGAAACCTAATAGAATATAAAGAAAAATAGACAAATCCACCACCATCATGCTAAAAGATTTAAACAAAAGTTGAATATTTAGTTTTAGTGCTTACATATTATACTATATATTATCTTAGCAGTATTGAGAAAATACTTATAAGAAAAGAATGGCTGAAAGTTCAGCAACTAAATATATAACTTAAGAAATTAGAAAAAGAATAAGCCCATTAAAAATAGAAGGTGATAATAAAGAGTAAACATCAATAAAATAGGGGGAAAAAAGATATAATAGTTAGGCTCAACAAAGCCTAAGTTGGCTCTTTGAAAAGACTATTGAAACTCTAGTGAGATGAACCAAGCAAAAAAGGGAAAAGACACAAACAACATTAGGAATGTAAAAAGGGGCATAATTCCAGACCAGCAGGGGTTAAAGATATAAAATAATACTATGAACATTTCATATCAATAAGTTTGGTACTTAATACTTAAGAACATTGGACATTTCATACTTAATAACCTAATATTAAGTCAAATAGGTATGGCAGAATTTCAGGGGTAACCATTGAGAGAATAGAAATACAGTGAATAATGTACATGAATTGGAAACAAATTCCTAGAAAAATTTAATTCACTAGAAGTTCCCCAGGAAGAAATAGAAAGCCTTCATTTCCTGTAATAGAGAAATTGAAGTCATAGTTTAAAATATTCTAAAGAATAAAATGCCAGAACCACATGGTTTAATAGGTGAATTCTATACTTTCAAAAAATACATCATTTCATTGTGTAAAAAAAATATAGTCTGTGTCCAAGGTGGGTATCTTCAGGAGAGCAAGGGTGATTTAGCGTTAGAAAATGTATAAATGTAATTTATCACATTAACAGATTCAAGGGAGAAAAGCATGTTATCATTAGAACAGATTTAAAAAAGAAGCATTTGACAAATTCAACACCTCTTCATGTTAAAAACTCTAAGCAAACTAGAAATAGGTTGGAACTTCCTTAACTTGATGAAAGGCATCTTCAAAAATTCTATAGTAAATATTATACTTAATGGGGAAACTGTTACCGGCTCCACGAACAAATTTCAACGACCCCTATATGTTTTTTATTATCCTCTCCCTTAACTAACTACTTGACCTTTTGAATGTTTCCAAAAAATGATGGATTTTCTGCAAGACAAAGGAGTAGAGATTCTGAAGGCCCCAGGACAGACTCCCTACAACCAGGACTCTCCATCCCCCTTAACCGGCCCTAAGGCACAACAGGGTCCCTCCTTTAAAAGCCCATGATCTCCATTAGTGGGAGAGAGGGATTCGAGGCAGCTTCTCCCATTCTACTGACAAGAGGTCTGTCATATTAAAAACTTCCTTTCTTCTTTGGCAATCCTCTTCTCAATAATTGGACCTTTATGGGATGAACAACTGGACCTAGACCGAAATCCCCTTGTAGTTTCAACACAAAACTTAAAAAGCATTTCCTTTAAAATCAGAAACAAGACAAAAAAAAAATGCCTTCTGTTGCTACTTCTATTCAACATTGCACTGGAGAATCTAATAAGTGCAATAATAAAGAAAATAAATATACAACCACAACGAGTAAGATGTGGAACGTTTGGGGTATGGACATGCTTGAAGCTCTTACTCAAGGGGGGAGGGGAGCATGGGCAATATAAGTAACCTTAACACTTGTACCCCCATAATACACTAAAAAAAAATAAGAAAAAATAATAAAAAAAAAATAAAAGTACAATGTTTGGAAATAAATAAGATTATCATTCAATAACAGTTGTCTGCATAAAAGTTCAAAAAATTTTATCTGTAAAATAAGATACAGCTGACTATAAGATCAATATAAAAAAAACAAATTCATTTCTATGCATCAACAACAGTTTAGAAAACATATTTTTTGAGATAGCATTTACAGAACTATGATGTGCCTAAGAATAAATCTGACCAAAAGTACAGGACCTATATGCAGAAAATTATAAAACTTTAGTGAAAAACATTAATAAGGACTTAAATAAGTAGAGATTCCTATGTTTATGGATAGGCTCACTATTATAAAGATCTCAGTTCTCCCTGTACTGATCTATAGATTCAGTGCAATTCCAATGAAAATGAAATGAAAATACCAACCTTGTTTTTATGGTACTTCACAAGCTAATTCTAGGAAGAATAAAGGCAAAAAAAAGGACACTCCAATAGAAGAATAATATAGTGACGGGGAGGGGAGTTGCCCCACCAGATCTTCAATTTATTAAAAAGCTTATAATGATAATTAAGATTGTGAGATACTGAAGTAAGGATTGGCAAATCAACAAATGGTACAGATAAAAAGACTCTTACATATATGGAGCTGTGATATATAATAGAGGTGGCATTTCAGAACAATGACACTATTCAGAAAATTGTCCAGTAGCAATTAGTAAATTCATAAATGCAAGAAATTGAAATTAGACCCCTTCCCCACCCCATTCGCACATACACACAAAAACAATTTGACATGGGTTAAGGAATTAAATGTAAAAAGGAAACCTTCGAAACTTTTAGAGGAAAATGTTGAATAATATCTTTCTGACTTCCAGTGTTACTGAAAGCTTGGCCCTTGTCCCCAAAGCCACATCAGAAGAACAGACAAGTGGTTTGAGAAGAAGGAAATAAAAGTTTATTAATTTGCTGACAAATGAGGAGGTTTTCAGACTCCCATCTTAAAGTACCAATGTCCTGCCTCTGAGCTGGAAAGCAGAGCTTTTAAAGGAGAGGTTTTCAGCTTCAGGCTACTGCTGTTCAACGATAGTTGATGGTTCTGATTCATCCCTTCTTTGCCTAAGACAATCCTATGACCTCCATCCAGACAATTCCCTTGAGTTCCTCCTGTGGTACAAAGAACAAAGGACACTCCTCTACGTCTCCCGACCACTGGCCTGAAGCAGGGATACAGTTTTTAATTCCCAAAGGAGTGGGGAGATTTTAAAGAAACTAGAAATTATAAGCCCCGAATTCAAGGTAGAGATTGCTCCTGGAGAGTAGGAGCAAGAAAACGGAGGAACGCATGTCAAATATTACATTTAGAGGGATAATAAAGACAAATTTTAATAGAGGCTTTTTGATGACTCAGGCAATAAAATAGTAAAATACAGTTTTTTTTTAATCTCAAATTATAGCATGTTAATCTTTCTTTAAGACAGTTTCTCTGGTTCATATGCATAGGGCTAAAGAGTTAATGAGTTAACTGAGACTTTTATTTTAGAAAACAAAGGTGGATGGGTTCTGTGTGCTTTACCAGTTCATTAGATAGCTTTATCAGCTGCTGAGCTGAAACTGTGTCCTTACTTAGCTTTTAAAAAAAAAAAAATCTCAAAAATTTCAATCCAGCCTTAGTTGGATACCACCTTGGGATTTTATTCACCCACCACATCACAGTTTGAGAAATCTAAAAAGTCCATTTCACCACTTGAGGTGACAGACAAGAATGGCAATTTAAATAAATTTAGCTTCCCAGGAGCTAAGAAGCAAATCTGCCAGCAGAGTCCAAAGAGCATCTACCAGTTGTACTAGAATTTGCTAAAAATAACATGCATTTTCTGTCTCCCGCTGGCACACAATGGTGTTAAGCACAGCTACTTTAGCATTGGAGCAGGTTACAAGGGAGGGTGATGAGCGCTTAAAAACCTTTAACTAGTAACATTAGACCCTTGACTTTTACCAGGTGCTATCAGCGCCCTTATGGAACTTTTCAAATTTTTTTCTGGCACCTTCTTTTAACCCAAAAACTTGTTGGAGGCTAGAGCACTACAGAACATAACTGAACTTGGAGATTAGAGCACTCGTTCCAGTTCCTTTGAAGTATATTTAAACAAAGTACAAGCTCGCACTTCTGGCTGCCTAAATTTCCACCAGCCCTGACTTTCTAGCCAAGCCCAGAACACAATCTCACCTCCACCCCTATTAGGGCACTTAAAACCTTCCGTCTTATAGTAAAGCAGTATTTGTATATTTTGTCTTCCCAACTTGAGGACAAAATACAATCTTTGTAATTAATTCACTACTATTATTTGGAATAGGCACTATATTTATGTAGTTCAAGTTCAAAAGATACAAAGGGTACACCGGCAGGACACCTGTGTCTGTCCCCAGGTATTCAGTTCCTTTCCCCAGGAAACCAAGGTGGCCAGGTTCTTGCGTCTCCTTCCAAAGGGTTTTCTACCTAGAGGACCATAACAATCAGGCGTACATTCATATATTCTTTATCCCCTCTTTCAAAATATAGAAATGGTAATGTGGGGGAGGAAAAATATCTTTTCTTCTAGGTTCACAGCTGAGGCCCTGTAACAAAAAACAGATTAACAAGAGAAAAGCATATACATTTATAAGTTCTACACAACATGGAAGCCTTCATAAGGAAATGAAGACTCCAATAAACAGGTAAACCTGAGTGTTTTTTATAGTATATTTGATGAAGAATAGATAGTCATGGAGAAATAGAATAGGACAAAAAGAGTTTGATCTAATGATAATGAACTGGAGGAAACTTAGCAAGTTCTGTTTGTTCAGATTCTTTTCAGCACCTCTTAGTCTTTAGAGATAAGGATATTCCTTTTCTCCAGGTATAGGGAGGGCATCTCTTACATGAGAGTCTTATGACCTTGTAAACTAAAATAAAATCTTAAGCGCCCCCCCACATACACATACACCTGCTGACTGAATGGACCTCCTCTTGGCCAAAAGAACCCCAGAAATACCCTAAAGTTGAGTTGCTGGCCATGAAAAGGGGGGTCAGACAGACATGCCTCTCCATCCCCCTTCCCTTCTTGGAGATTCCCTTTGTAACTCGTAAACAGGTCTAAGCCTATGCAAGACAAAGCTTAAACCACACCTGCAGGTCCTCAATTTTCTTAACAGATCACTTGAGTCTAAGTATATGTCCGGTGGCTTATCTCTGATTAACAGACCTCCTTATCTTAAAACATTCCAAGCCTTTGGACAAAGCTTCATTTCTTTAACCAATTACAAATTAAAGAATCTTCAAACCCACCCATAACCTGTAATGCCTCTCGAGATGTCCTGCCTCTTCAGGCCAAACCAATGTACGCCTTTTACGTATTGATTTCTGACTTTATGTGTACTGCCTGTCTCCCTGAAATGTATAAAGCCAAACTGTAACCCAACCACAGCGAGACCACTTGCTCAGGGCTTCTTGGGCATGGCTCTCCCAGCCGTGGTCATACATACTCCGTTCAGAATAAACCTCTCTAAATTATTTTACAGAATTTGGGTTATTTTCTGTTAACAACCTGCTTCAAGGGAAGGTCAGAAAATCCTTCCTAGGTTCAAGACCTCCCTCAGGGGAGCAGGGTCAGAGAGGGCAAGTCAGAATTCTCAAGGAAAATTCTTGAGAATTTTTCTCAAATGTTTTCAGCTTAAAATATTCAGTATTATATTTTGGAGTAGTATGTCCAAACAGTGTAGCACTCTATACACTCCTCTGCATCTTGCTTTTTTTCACCTGATGTATCTGGGAGCTCATTCCATATCATTCATGTCCTCCTTCTTAACAGGTGCATGTATTTATGTGCGCATGAAGCAACGTATCATTGTGTGGGTGTAGCATATTCCCGTTCATGTTCAGTTGGTTGCTTCTTATATTTTGCTGTTACAAAAACTGCAATGAATATCCTTATACATATGTAATTTTGCGCATGTGTAAGTACATAAGTGTGTCTGTTTCTCCACCTTCTCATAATATAATGTTGTCAAACTTTTGGATTTTTGCTGGTGTGATAGGTAAAAACGGCATTACAAAGCCAGAATTACAAGTTGGTTGCAGTGGTGCGCACCTGTAGTCCCAGCTACTCCGGAGCCTGAGGCAGGAGAATTGTTTGAGACTAGGAGTTTGAGAACAGCCTAGTCAACATTTCAAGAGCCCATCTCTAAAATAAAAATAATATTACAGTAAAATGTTCTTCTTTTTTTTATTTTAGAGATGGAGCTTCTCCCCATTGCCCAGGCTGGAGTGCAGTGGCATGAACACAGCTCACTACTGCCTCAAACTCCTAGGCTCAAGTAATCCTCCTGCCTCAGCCTCCTGAGTAGCTGGGACTACAGGTGCACGCCGCCACTCCTGGGTAATATTTTTTTATTTTATTTTTAGAGATAGGGTCTTGCTATGTTGTCTGGGCTAATCTCAAACTCCTGGAATCAAGCGATCCTCCTGCCTTGGCTTCCCAAAGTGCTAGGATTACAGGTGTGAGCCGGTATGCCTGGCCTGCAGAATAATTTTTATTGTAATTTCTGTTATTGTGAGTGAGGCCAAGGATATTTCTTATGCTTAAGAGTAATTTACATTTCCTTTTTATTATTTTTGGAGACAGAGTCTCTCTTGCCCAGGCTAGAGTGCCATAGCGTCTGTCAGCCTAGCTCACAGCAACTTCAAACTCCTGGGCTCAAGCGATCCTCCTGCCTGAGCATCCTGAGTAGCTGGGACTACAGGCGCACACCACCACGCCCAGTTGACTTTTCTGTTTTTATTAGATACTGGTATTGGTGTTACTCTTGCTCAGGGTGGTCTTAAATGCCTGAGCTCAAGTGATCCTCCCGCTTCTGCCTTCCAGAGTCCTAGAATTACAGGCATGAGCCACCGGCCACATTTCCTTTTCTGTTAACTGTTTCCTATCCTTTGTCCATTATGCTACTGAGTTGTTTATTTTGATGTTGATTTGTATAGCCCTTTATATATGATATGTGTTGCGTATATTTTACCCCAGCTTGTTATATAATTTTTATCTTTGCTAATTGTGGTTTTGGCCATGCTGAAATTCTAAATTTTATTTGGTCAGATTTATAAATCTTCTATGCATTTGGGTTTTGTGTTACATTTAGAAAGCCCTTCCCCCATTTGAGATGAAAAATATACATATTTCATGTTTGCTTCTTGGACTGTCAGAATGTCATTGTTTTATATTTTAATTTTTGATCCATCTAAGTTGTATCCTGGTTGACAATGTGAGATATGGATTCAGATTGTATTTTTTTCCCAGATGGTTAACGAGTTTCCCCACATCACTTATTAAGTAATCCATATTTTCACACTAAGTTCAAAATGCTGGTTTTTCATATACCAAATTCATAAACTCCTGACTTTCTGTTCTATTCAATTCATGTGCTCTTATGCCAGTTTACTTACAGCTTTACAACAAGTTATTAACATCTGGTATGGCAAAGGAACGATTTCACTCAATTTTTAACCCAACCTCTACCTTTCCCAAGGTCAATTTGGTCTGTTTCACATGTTGATTTATTCATTCATTCATTTGTGCATTCAGACATTAATTTAAACATCTTCTAAATACCAAGTATTATGTCAGGTGCGGGGAGAAAAAGGTGAACAGCAGTTCCTATTCTTAGCAAGTTCAGAGCAACATTCCATGAATGCCAAACATTGGGAGAGTGTAGTGGTCAAGAGCGTGGGCTCTGGGGCAGACTGTTCCCTCTTAAATCTGGGCTCCACCACTTACTGGCTCTGTGACCTTGGGCAAATTATTTGACCTCTCTATGTTTCTCCTCTAAAAGTGGTGATAATAACAACTACATTATAGCATTGTCGTGAGTTTAAAAGATTTAACACACTTAAGTTCTGGGTAAGACAACCTCACCCTGACTTTGAGGCCTCCGGGGACTTCTGAATGCTTGGGGAAGACAGGACCTCCCCAGCCCCCTCATTCTGGTTGATTGGCAGGAGTGTCACTACGGCCCCAGACCTCATGGCTCCCTCACACCCAACATGCGGCGGCTTCGCCACCATCTTCCTTGAGACTACTGGGACATTTATTTGTGTTCATATCATCCAGCCCTCACCCTGTGCCCCTAAAGACCAGACTCTAGGTCATCCCTCTTCCCACACACCGGAATCCCCTTACAGCTCCGTACATTTCCTTTCTGGCCCCATCTCCCAGCCCTCCCTAGCCATAAAACCCTTCCACTTGGCCCTCTGGAGCTCGAGGGCAGTCGTGGGCACACTCTCCAGCCTGCACCACCTCTGGGCAGACTGGTCCCCTCACCTTCATGCTCCTTATCGTCTCCACTGCAGCTGGTTCACACCCCCAGGCCTAGAGCGAGGTGAGTGTCCCTGGCTCCTCCTTGGTGCTTACACACCAGTTACCCTTCTTTCTCCCTAAAATCATCTAGGTTTTAGTGTCCTGTTGACAGGTTCTGTCACCACTATTCCTCACTGTTGCCGTCATCTACCCCACCAGATCACTCCCACTCATTCTTTGACAATTTTAGCTCTAGGCTGTCTGTCCTCTGTCACACTCTTCAATATTATTTCTGCCAAAGTTCTTGGGAATTTCATCTCCATGGAGATGGTCGTCTCAAAGCTTGATGTCTCGGTTCTTTGACTTCCTTTCCTCGGCGAACTTGTCCTTCATCTCACCTCTGCTGTCCACTTTCTTGGACGCATCATAGTCCTTGTTGTTACCAGTAACACAGCTCCTCCATACAGTCCATGGCAAGCATGACACTCCCTGCTTGCCACCTCCATTCTTGTCACCCATACCTCCTGGCACCCCAAGTCCAGCCATTCTTCTATTGTCGGACTTGTCGTAGGTTCAGCAAGGACCCACAACTGTTGATTTAATCACCATTTCCCCCTATCTTTTAGCACACTTGTGCTCTCACTTTGACCTTTACCATGTTAAAAGTCCACAGTTTAGTGATGTGGTCACCCCCTTGTATACATCCCCACCTCCCTTACCCATCAGTAGTGTGGCACCATCCAACGCCTTGCTAAACCCGACTCTCTGCCTACTCTGTGTCAACTCCCGCACATCTGAATAAAGCTGGAGAAAAGTCCAAACGGCCGTGCTGCCCAGTCTCACTGTGAATTCACAGCCACCACCCTCAAGGGGACCCTTAATGCTGCTGCGTTTCCCTCGTCCACTCCCACCCTGGACGTGCTGTGTTGTCCTAGTCTGCTTGCTCTCTCACTCTTCTAGATGACCCTTTCATACCTTCTCTTCAGTCCTTAAAACTCCAGCGCTTCCTTCCCATCCTCACTCCCAGCTTTGCACTTCCCTAAGAAAGAAGCATTCAGAAGGGAACTCAGAGCAAAGCTCTTCAGAATAATTATCTTTTCTTCCTGTCCTCAATTCCTCTCCTCCCATTGTCTCTTGAGCCCAATCAGGCATTTGTCCCCTTCACTCAACTGTAATTACTCTTATTAAGGTCACCAACGATTCCGCATTGCTAAATCGAATGGTCAATGTCTCAGTTCTTCTCTTAATTAACCTATTAGCCACATTTCTTGGGCACAGTTGAAACAGGTTCTTCACTTGGCTTCTAGGAACCACATTCTCTTGGTTCTGTCTTGTCTTACTGTCCTTCCTCAGTCTAAGCTGTGTCTTCATCAGCTCCCTTCCTCAAAATTTTATCATTTCTCAGAGCTCAGCTTCCAGACACCCCAATTTCAAACGTCTAGCTTCTAGAACTGTGAGAGAATAAATTTCTATTGTTTTCAGTCACACAGTGTATGGTAATTTGCACAGAAGCCCCAGAAAACGAATACATATTTCAATAAAGCTGCTTAAAAACAAACCCTCTCGCGGTTTTTCATCTCAATTCATGTAGAAACCAAAGTCCTTTCTGTGGCCACCAAGGCCCTGAACTACCTCTCTGGCCTTGGTTCCCACCCTAGCTCTGCTCACTCTACTGCAGCCATAGAATAATTCTCAGAATAATTTTCTTTTTTCCCATCCTCAAATTCTCTCTTTCTGTTGTCTCTTGAACCTAATAACTCATTTATCCCTGATTGGGTTTGCTCTTCTTTAAGTACTCCAGGCACACTCTTCCCCAGGGCCTTTGCACTTGCTGGTCCATCTGCCTGAGATGCTCTTCCATGGATATTCTGTAAAGCTCTCTTCTCACCTCCTTCATGTGTTTGCTCACACGTTCTCTTTTCAGTGAGGTCTGGCCCCCTTCTTTAAAATAGTATTTCCCCACATTCTCTAGCAGTCTAGCATGATTGGTTTTACCATTGTAGTTATAAGCAAGCATCTGCCATGCTTTGTTTTACACAGTGATTGTATTCATGATTGCCTTTTCCCACCACTAGGACATAAACTCCATGGGGGAAGGGAATTTTTCTTTCTCTTGGTTCACTGCTGTTTTTACACTGCCTGGCACAGTATGGATGATGGATAAATATTTGTTGAATGAATAAGGTTACCCATTATCTTTTTTTCAATCTAAACACTGAGGCCACCTCGTTATTTGATATAGGGCTTCTGTTTTTATTGTTGTTGTTTTTATTATAGAAATTTTCAAACACATAAAAGTAGAAAGAACATATAAAGAACCTACTGTACATCTCACCCTGATTGAACAATTATCAATATAAGTATGGTCAATTTTGTTTCATCTGTAACCCCACCCATTTCCTGTACTTCCCACCAGATATTTGGAAGCAAATCCTAAACATCCTATATTGTTTTTTTCAGACAAGGTCTCTGTCAACCCAGCTAGAGTGCAGTGGCGTCCATCCTATCATTTTAATTTGTAAGGATTTCAATTTGTGTCTCTGAAAGATAAGGACTCAAAATGAAATAAAATAAAAAACCAGGCAATCTCAGCACACACTTAAAATCAATTTATAATAATTCCTTAATATCATTAAATAGTCAGTGTTCACATTTTCCCTGTTGTCTTAGCAATGGCTTTGTTTTTGCTTTATACTTCGATAGCTTGAATTAGGATGCAAATAAGTATCATAGATTCTAATTTGTTGATATGTCTCTTTTATTCTATAGGTTCTCCCTTTATTTTCTGCAAATTTAAATTTAAAATTCTTTGTTATAAAATAAGCTCTGTAGTTTTCTGTAGTTGTACTGGAGTTTCCCACAGTCTGGATTTTGCTCACTGCATGGCTGCCCTCTTCGCTCATTTAACATGTTTCTCTGTTCCTTGTATCATCTATAAGCTGGTATTTAGATCTAGATGCTTTGTCACATTTTGGTTCTTTTTTCCCCTCGAGCCTGCTTTACAGGTGGTGTCTGCACTTCTGGTAGGAGAAACAGTCTCTGTTGTTTCTCTTTTTTAGGGGGTGATGACCATTGCCCAAATCTGCTGGTTTAGTAGTGTTGGAAAAATGGTAATATAGTCTCAAAACAACAAATGTTGGCATGGATGCAGAGACATGGGAACACTCATGCACTATCAGTGGGACTGCAAACTAGTACAACATCTGTGGAAAGTAATATGGAGATACCTCAAAGAGCTACAAGTAGAACTACCATTTGATCCAGCAGTCCCATTACTGGGCATCTACCTAAAGAAAAAAAAGACATTCTATACAAAAGGCATCTGCTCTAGAATGTTTATAGCAGCACAGTTCACAATTGCAAAGATGTGGAAACAACCCAAGTGCCTATCAATACATGAGTGGATTAATAAAATGTGATATATGTATACCATGGAGTTCTACTCAGCCACAAAACAACAATCAATAGAGGTGGAACCCATTTTACTAAGTGACATATCACAAGAATGGAAAGACAAGCATCACATGTATTCACCATCAAATTGGTATTAATTAATCAACACTTATGTGCACATAGAGTAGTAACATTCATTGGGTGTCGGGCAGGTGGGAGGCGGGAGGAGGGGATGGGTATATTCACACCTAATGGATGCCGTGTACAACATCTGGGAATGGACACGCTTGTAGCTCTGACTCGGGTGGGCCAAAAGCAATATATGTAACCTAAACATTTGTACCCCCATAACATGCTGAAATAAAAAAAAAGTGGTAATATTCTAATTCTATCATTCCCTTTTCCTTTTTTCCGCTGAAATACTTTTATAAAGATAAGCCCCTTTATTTCTACCCCACATCCACTACCTGGTTTCTCTAATCATTTTGGAAAGTGAGAACAAATACTTCATTTACCTATTTTCAAATTAATGATGTAGGTTGTTCCTAGCATCTTCCAAAGAGGACCAGTGAATTGCTGTGGTTATTTTAGTATCACTATAAAAAATGACGTGTGTGTTTTTAATGCAACTTTAATCTACTGTAACAATTATCTTCATTGTTGCACAAATCGTCTCATTTTTGCCAGTGGAAACTTATTTAGATTGAATTCTGGATCCTAGTGACACAATTCCAATAATCTTTGCTAACTTCCTTCGTTACTCTGTAGTACAACAATATGTTCTAGGCTCACCCTATACATTTCCTGCCCTAGATCTGGATTCGGCCATTTCTCCAAAAAGCCCCATTTTCTTTTGTGGCCAGTAGTATTTAAAGACTACAATCTGTGTGCTAGCGGTGCCTCACTGTTAGTTTGCAGTAAAGCGTTAACTCAGCAGGCCTGCGTTATCCAAACCCTGCACATTTCAAACCCATTTCAAACACAGGTTATCCAAACCCTGCCCAACTCCTGGGATATAATTTGTAAGCCCTTGGGATATCCTTCCTGATAAAAATGTTTATGTGGGACCTTTGGCCACACCAAGTAGTCTATGCTACAATGTGATTTGTGGAAGGAGCCTTGGGCCACAGGGTCATGCCTACATGACTGACCCCCACTAAAACACCTGACATCTAGGTTTCTGTGGTTGATAATATTTTGTGTGTGTTGCCACACATCATTGCTGGGAAAATTAAGGCTATCCTTGTGTCTGGTCTCTCTCGGAAACTTCCATATGTGCCTTTTTCCATTGCTGATTTTAATCTCTATTCTTTCATTGAAATAAACTGTAACCGTGAGTACAATAGCTCTGCTGAGTTCTGTCAGTCCTTCTAGAGAGTCATTAAACCTGAAGTTGGTCTTGGGGATCCCAACTACAGTCAGGGTTTCTTCAGTAGGCAGAACTAGAAAATGTGTATTTTTTAAATCAAATACATCATGATTGAAGTACAGCTCTACAATATAATGAAGTATAGGTCTACAGGCTCTTATTTAAACTCATTAATTTTACATCTGCATCTCCTTTCAACCACACCAAAAATATCTGGTTCTCAATGAAACCAAACAATTACCTTTCTTTATCCTGCAACACAGCAATCTCAAAATGCCAATACCGACTCTACCACCAACAATATGATTACTGAAAACAGTTCAAGGTTTTGCTTTTGTGCTTGCTGTCATTTTGTCCTTAGGTTGATCCTAATGGGAATATGTGATCAAATTGCCATTTAATTTTATTTTAAAGTCATTTAAAATAGTTTCTCTTTGATAATGCTGTTAACTGGATACACAGATATAATTGTTTTATTTTGTTTTTGCTGTTTAGGGATTAAGTTTTTATTTAATTTTGTTTTATACTTTCAAAAAATATTTCTGTTTCTAAAGACAAATCTTTAGAATATTCAAAGATGTTCCTCTCTATCCTCTACTATCTTTAACTTTTTTATTACTCTTTTATTGGTTTTTATAATGTAAGCAAATGCATTCCTACAGAGATAGATAAACTGTTCTTTCCCTTCTTATGTAAATGGAGCGTACTACACATGTTTTTCTTCACTTTGCTTTTTTTCACTAACAATATGCCCTAGAGATGACTTCACTGCAGTATCTAGAGACAATCTTCATTCCTTTTTACACTGTAGTGTATCATTGTTTGGCTGAGGCATTGATTATTTTACTGTTGTCCTATTTATTCATGTCATTGCCAGTCTTTTGTTATTGCAAATAATGCTACAACAGTACCTTGTGCATATATATACCTTGTCATATTTTTGCTAATGTGGCTTTGAGATTGTGTTCTAGAATCTAGATTCCTAAAAGATAAATTTCCAGTGTGATTGCTGGGCCAAATGGCAGACATATATATAATTTTTCTAAATTTTCCCTAATTTCCTCCCATCAGGATTATGCCATTTTTCATTCCTACTAGCAATGCCTGAGTGCTTATATCACCATAGCCTCACCTGTAGGCTATGTGGTCCAAATTTTGGATTTTGGCCAACCTTCCTGATGGGAAATGGTATCCTAGTGTAGCTTTCATTGACATTTATCTTATAAATGGATGATGTTGAGCATCTTTTCCAAAGGTTGAATGTAATTTTCACTTCTTTTTCTGTGTATTGTCTGTTCACATCTCTGATGAGGCTTTTCCTCATGTTTCAAATTATAATATTTCTGTTAATTAACACAGCCTCAAACTCTAGCAAGAATAGGAGATGGCAAAGAAACCTTAGATCCTGTTGAATCTGCAGTTGTAGGGTGATATGGAGACCATGGAGTATCACACATGAGTACTTAGCACATGGACAAAAGCACAAATATTTTCAAATATTGTTTAGGATTTTGAATTATGAGATAAGAAGTATTGGATTTCTTGGATATTTAAATTCAATTTATTAATTCAATAATTCCATTAATATTGATTGATCACACGCTGTGTCCAAGCACTGTTACAGGCACTGGAGATACAACAGTGAACTTATTCTCTTACCTCAGAAAACACTGGAGAAGGAAATGACATTATTGTCCTGATTCAGGCTGAAAGGTCGTCTCTAAAAGAGTTTGCTGTTCTTTCATATGATTTTCCTTATATTTCCACTTGCAGTATCCAGAAATTGGGGCTCAACCCCATTGAGTCAAAAGCAAGGGTAAAAATCCTGGTTTCCCCCATAGAGATGCCTGTTAGCACTAATGAGGACTTTGGATCTCTCGAGTTAGCTTCTTCTTTTATCAGTGAGGGGGAAAATTCCAGAGATCTTGGCACTGCTCAAAGTCACACAGAGCCAGGGCCTCTGATTTTCAGGTCTTTCCTGGGTTATTTCCACAGCATCAGCCTCTCAGAGAAGTTAAGGGAGCAAAAATAACACAAATGCAGCCCTGCCCTTTGGTCCCGTCTGGTCCAGAGCACAGCTCTTATTAATGGGGCCTGGGGCAGGATTTGGTGGTGGCATTGTTCCTGCTTGACTGTTCCCTAGCCAAGCCACAGAGCTCTCCTGAGTCATGGAACAGGTTCAAAGGGACTGCAGGATGTTTTTATAATAATTGCATGAGAGAGACAAAGAAAGCCAGTTAGAGAAAAGTGGGAGCAAGAGGACGAAGGTAACATACTGGGAGAGGAGGAAAGCTGCCCTGAGCTGATAAACCATATAGATTGTTCCTGAAGGGAAGGACTAAAGCTCATGATATGAACAAGTGTACTTAAGCAACCACTGTATTTACTTAAGGGTTCTGGATCACTCTCTGAAAGAAAAAATTCTATAATAAAGCCAAGGACTTAAGTAGTTAGACCTGAGTTTGGGCCCTAACTCTTTCTCTAGCCAGCTGCATAATTCTTGACAAGTCACTTCAATGTTCTGTGCCTCAATTTCTTCATCTGTAAATTGGGATTACTAATGCTTGGCTGAGAATGTGGCTGTGAAAATTAAAATGGGTCATGTCTTTGAATATGCTTTATAAAGCTCAATACTTCTTTCATTTCCAGAGTTGGTTATTCATGTTCCTCTGATACACTGTCGCTGCCCTTAACAACCTCTAGCAGGTATGCACATACCACAAGATATTAAGATAGGGAGACTGACTGGTTGTGATTCACTGAGGATAGTTTTCCTGAAAAGTTGCTCAGTAAGTGTTCCAGCAGGGTGTTTGAAGCCTCTTCCTGGATTTCTGGTGAGACGGGACACTTTGAATCCACCTCACAAAGCTCCTGCTCCAAGGCAGCTGCAGCCAGTGCTCTTTAGAACGATATGAAATAATTACCCGTTGCCACAATGAGCCCATCTCCTCCCCAGGCAGCACAAAAGGAAGCTCAAAAGCATCTCCGGTTTTGATTGCCAAGTGGGGGAGGAAGTGAAAGTAGTCTAAATTATGAGTCCAGGTGTCTCCCTGCAAAAATCCACTTCCGCCTCGCTGCTGCTCCAAGATGCCCAGTGGGCGCTGACGTCACGTTCGGCCGCAGGTGCATCCAGAGCTCCGGGCCCTGGCTCCCTGCGGGTCCGCGGGTGGACGGGGGCATGCTCTCAGCCTGAAAGTACCGGAAGGCTCGCTCTCCCTGGCCTTCGCCCAGACTGCCAGGGGGCTGTCAAGGCTGCTGGGAGCGTGGGAAGTGAACTTTAGGTGGAAACAGAAAAGCTTGTCTCTCCGTGGGTAGCCTTTTTTTGATTCAGGAAAAAAAAAATCATAGAGGACTGTCACGCTGAATAAGCTGTGCCTAATTAAGTCTTTCAACTGTGGAAATCCTCTGGTTGATTTCATGAGGAAAAGCAGGGAATAGAAACATGATGGGTTTGTTTAAAATACTTTGACAGGGAAGAATCTACATTCTACTGCTTCCTAGACCATCCTCTCTGGGCTTTTCTCCAACCTCCTGCAGGCCTTTCCTCCTCACCTCCTGTGCGAGTTCTCTTCCTCCATCCACCATTAAAGATGTCCTCACAGCTCACCCTTCACCCAGGCATCTCCTCCACGTCTAGGCTTTGCCCTTCATCCATGCCTGTGGCTCCCAAAGCACTGAGGCCGCAGAGCTCTCTTCGACCTCCAGACACCTGCATCTCACTCCCCACAGCTGCTTTTATTTTTCTTATTCCTTGCTACCCAATCCCATCTCGTTTTCAAAAGCACTTAAGGTGGATTCCACACGTACATAAAAAGATGAAACTGAATAAAGGTAAAATCGATGTGAAGATAAAAATGAGAGCAGGAAAAAAAGATGAAATCACGGACAAAGTTAGTTTACCAACTCCATTTGGAAAAACTCTCAATAGTTGCTTGACATGCCTAAGTTTGACTTTGAGCTTCCTAGCAATCATTGCAAAGAGGAAAACACAAGTTGTATGTATAGATATGTATGTAGTTATATGTACACATATGTAGTTCATAGTGTCCTTAAATTGAAACAGTATCTATAGCAAATTTGTTGTTCATAAGAAGAAAAAACTTTCCTAGTGAGCAGACCTGAGAGAAATTCTCTAGTAGATTCTCATCAACAAGTAATTTTCAATGTCGTGAGCAGTGTCGTCAACATCCTAATGATAAATACAAAAATGAGACCCTAATACTGTTTCTAACAATATTTCCCATAATAGTGTCCCATGGAATGATGCTAAAGTAGTTATGTAATAGAATTCCAGGAGTCAAGATGGTACAAACTGACTATGCAGATCTGATGGCTTGGCTTGAGACAAGAAAAAAGTAAAGAATATTATGTGTTTTATAATTAAATAATTCTCTGTGTTATTTGTTTCAATAGAAATTTTGAAATTTGTTGATTAGCAGCAGTGAGTTCAAAGTTAGGATCTCTTGAAGTTTCCAGGGTGCACATCTCTTGAAGATTCTAGGATGCAAATATTCTTAGTTGGGCTTAAGGGCAAATTAAAGCCAGCCAAGGGGGAAAGGAGTGACATCCTTTGGCTTGCACAGTAGTAATATTGTTTGGGGGTAGGGGGATGGGCGTGGGTAAACTCACAACTAATGGACGTGGTGAGCGTTGTAGCAGGGGAAAGAGCACGTCTCAAATCAATGGTTGGGATGTGGCAAAGTTATAACATGTAACCAACATGTTTGTACTCCCATAATGTCCTGAAATAAAAAAAATAAAATAAAATAAAAAACAATTAGAAAAAAAAGTTTGCAATGCCTGAGACTCTTGCCTATGCAGAAGCCCCTCCCTTCTGTTTCTGTACGGAGTTGGCCTGAGAGGCCACCATCGAGCAGAACACAGTCCAAAGTTTGCTCCAAACCAGGAACACAGGAGAGAGGAGGCCCGGGTCTCCAGGCCATGGAACGACGCTACAACTGCGGGGAGGACGGAGAGGAGGAGGACTCTTCAAAGAAGCTAAAGGGGTAGAATCTTCAAAATTGGCCACTGATTGACTTGAAAAGGGAACATGGAGTCTAGGAGGACTCTCAGGTTTGGAAAAACTTTTATGTTGTACACCTTTCCGTCCACTGGATTGCCCTGGGCAAATCATTCCCTGTCCCCTATCATTTCCTGATAAAGGGGAGAGAGGCTGCTGCAGCCTGACAGTACAGGAACTGCCTGCAGGCGTCAATGGGGTGATTCCCCAAAGGAAATCACAAGAGAGGGACCTGCCTGGAATCCCCACCACACACACGCCCTTGAGGCCCAATGACTGCAATAGAGACCTGGGCTCCTGAAGTGGGGCAGTACCTGAGGCTGAGGTATGGAAAGGCTCCCCAGGGTCAGGGTCTCCTTGAGGTGGGACAGCCTTGTAGGCTCTCAGCCCTGGGGGCAAGATCCTGGGAAAATACTTGTGCTCCCTACACCTCATGTCCTCGGTCACCAGATTTCAGAGCAGCTATTTATGATGGACAGGTACACACACGGGGCCTCTGCACCTACTGAAGTGCGTGCTGCAACCTCTCTGCTTTTTTGCCTTGGGAGATTGCCGGCCACCTGCGCAGGAGCAGCTGGGAGGTGGGACGGAAGCAGCAGCCCAAGAAACGACTCTTGCCCAGCAGAATCTGTGTGGGGTGGAAGTGGTAGGTAAGTGCCCCCACTGTTCGTCCCTTCAGTGGGACAATCCTGGGATACCTTCTGCACAGTTTCTCAGTGGGTCACCAGTGGGACGGAGCCCTCGTTGCCCACAGAAATAACCAGCATGGTAACACAGATTTTACAGACTTTTTCTACTTGCTCCATCACTTCTGCTTCCTAACATCATCTCCTAAGACAGCCCCCTTGATCTCAGGCTCTGCTGTCATGGGAACCCCAAAGTAAGCCATCCCCCATCCTAGAACTAGGCAGCTAGAAGACTGAGTTTAAGTACTTCTTCACAAAGGCACTGGGAGGGAATAAAGTAACAGAAAATATACAAGAAATGTTAAGAATCTGGCTGCTAGAAGTACATGTGTCATTATTCAAATAATAGGAGGAGTTCCAGTAGCAGACAAGGAGTTTGTTACAAATGTTCAAGTTAGGTTGTCTTTGTTTAACTTTATGAGTGGATTTGAATTCCCTTCTCAGGGACCCCTTATGTTCAGTTTCTCCTGCCGTACAGCAAAGGAAGTGGAGGGGAGATTAGCTCCATGGGTCAAGCATGTTGCCCTCGGGTCATTTCCTTTGAATCTGGTGATCAAAGACACTCAGGCCTCAGTTTGAATTGGTCACCTCTCTGGTCCTACAGCCAAGACTCCATGGCTGCTGGCCTTCAGTTTCCCCAACTCATTGGCCTATTTGTCAAGATATTCATACAAATAGAAGCTCCTGGTCATCCTGGGGAAGGCTTTCCCGGAGAGTAAGGGTAGAAATCTGGGTGGGCACTTCCTTCAGGAAGGGAAGAGGAGCAACTGCGGAGCTGTGTTTTTCCTGCTGTGTCCCTGGGGAGGCCAGAGGGGGCAGTGTTGGCTGTCCAGGATAAGCAGGAGCTTCAGGACACCACTCAGGGTCAGAAACACCGAATGAGTCTAGAGATGACAGCATTCACTTTGGTAGCTCCTGAGCCTAGCCTGACAGCACTTTCCTTTCCCTCTCTTTCTCTTCTTCCCCACTACCTTCTTGTTTCCCTGCAACTCCAGTGAATTTTCCATAACATAAAAATGGCAGATGACTTCAGGACTACTGCTGAGAGCCAAGTGTGGTATTTTCTCATAATTTTTCTTTTCTTTTCTTTTCTTTTCTTTTCTTTTCTTTTCTTTTCTTTTCTTTCCTTTCCTTTCCTTTCCTTTCCTTTCCTTTCCTTTCCTTTCCTTTCCTTCTTTCCTTCCTTCCTTCCTTTTTCTCTTTCTTTCTTTTCTCTTTTTTTGGAGGAGGGCAGGTTTTGTTGAGAGACATCAGGGACAGGCTACTTCCCTTGAAGTTGCTATGGGAAATGGTCTTCAAACTTCTCGTATATCTGGAAAGAGAAAGACCTCTGACTCCTGAGTTCCCATGCCCATATCAGAGGCCTTTAGACAGGGGTGTCCCAAGAGTCAAGAGATTCCACAGGCTTTTTATATGAGCCACAGCAGCTAATTTTTCAGCCAAATCTACTCTATCCCCTCAATGAAGCCTGTGTGAGATTAATTTACCAAGTCCCATTTTCCTGACAGAAAAACTAAAGCATAACTAATAATCTGTTGCATGCATACTATATATATATGTATACATCATAGACACTTTTAAATGCATTATCTCTAATCCAATAAAGAAATATAAAGGGAGGCCGGGCGCGGTGGCTCACGTCTGTAATCCTAGCACTCTGGGAGGCCGAGGCGGGCGGATTGCTCAAGGTCGGGAGTTCGAAACCAGCCTGAGCGAGACCTTGTCTCTACCAAAAATAGAAAGAAATTAATTGGCCAACTAAAATATATATATACAAAAAAATTAGCCGAGCATGGTGGTGCATGCCTGTAGTCCCAGCTACTTGGGAGGCTGAGGCAGTAGGATCACTGAGCCCAGGAGTTTGAGGTTGCTGTGAGCCAGGCTGATGCCACAGCACTCACTCTAGCCTGGGCAACAAAGTGAGACTCTGTCTCAAAAAAAAAAAAAAAAAAAAAAAAGAAATATAAAGGGAATATTTAAAAATATTTCATTAACCCAAAAGAGAGAAGGAAAAGAGAATTGTAACCACAAAAACTCAAAACAAAACAGATAGAACAAATAAAAGACAAATAACAAAAGGATAGGCTTAAAACAAACCATATTAATAATTACATTATATGTAAATGAGTTAATTCCTCCAATTTAAAAGACAGAGACTGTCAGAATGGATTTAAAAAAGAAGATCCATTTTAAATATAATGACATAGGTAGTTGAATGTAAAATATTGAAAAAATATACCATAAAGACAGTAAGCATAATCAAGTTGTTTTATTAATATTAGCCAACACATATTGCAAGGCAAAGAGTATTACCAGAGATAAATAGGGACATTTCTTCCTACTGCCAAAAAGATCAATTCAGTATGAAGACATAGCTATTTTAAATATGTGTACCTAGTAACAGCATTTCAAAATAAATTAAGCAAAATTGATTGAAATTTAAGAGCGAATTTTATTTATAATAGTATCAAAAGTATAAAATACTTTTAAATTTAACAAAATACCTGCAAAACCTTTACATTGAAAACTATAAAACACCTCTGAGAGAAAGTAAAGAGATGTAAGTAATAAAAGAGATATAACATGTTCATAAACTGGAAGACTCAATATTATTCAGATGTCAGTTCTCTCTAACTTGATCTATGGATTAAATGCAATCCCAAACAAAATTATAATAATTTGTTTTATAAATGTGAAAGTTGACTCTCAAATTTTTATAGAAAAGCAACAGATCTAGAATAGCCAAAACAATTTTGAAGAGGAAGAACTAAGAGGACTCTGATTTCAAGACTTATTACAAACCTATGGTAATCAAGACAGTGTAATATTGGCATAAAGATAGACAAACAGATCAATGGAAAAGAAGACAGAACAGAAATAGACCCAAACACATATGGTCAATTGATTTTTGCGAAGGTACCAAGACAAGTCAATGGGGGAGAGAAAAATCTTTTTGATACTTGGTGCTGGAACAACTGGATAAACATATGGAAAAAAACAACTTCAACCTCTAACTCATACCACACCCCAAAATCAACATGAGATGAACCAGATATCTAAATGTGAAAGCTGAAACTACAATGCTTCTAGAAGAGACATAGGAGATTGTCTTTGCAAGCAAGTTATTATTCTTAACGGAGAAGTCAGAACATGGGTGGGTGTAAAAGGTTATCCACATGGGCAAGAGAGTAATGGCAGTGAAAAGTAATTGGTTACACACAGGGAAACTGATCAAATAAATAATATTAATAAAAGACCAGGCAGTAAGCTCACACCTGTAATCCCAGCAGCTTGGGAGGCCAAGGCAGGAGGATCACTTGAGCTGATGAGTTTGAGGTTGCAGTGAGCTATGATCACACCACTGCATTCCAGTCTTGGTGACTGACTGAGTGAGACCTTGTCTCTAAAAATAAAAAGTAAAAAAGTAAATAAATAAAAGAAAATAGGAGTCCAGTTTTCTGCCAGAGAAAACTCAAATGACCCCTGTTGTATGTTGCATTGGAATTGGAGACATTGGCGTGAACTAACAGTCTTCAATATGCAGACATAAATATAGAAATAAACGTAGAGGTCAAGAATATATGTGTGTTTGTGTGTGTGTGTGTGTGTGTGTACTTCATTCACTATATCTTTCCATTGCTTAGAAGGCCTGAGAACAGTGATTCCTTAATAGCAATGAGCACACCTAGGTCTCAAATCTTCGTTTCTGAATACCATTCTGCACAAAATAGGACAAGTGCCCTTTAAAGAAACAGCTGGGAAAATACAAAATGAGTCTGTAATACCTTATGCCAGAAAGTAAGGCAGTGTACAGAGAATTATAGGGGCATGTCAAAGGTCAGTCAAAGAAGCCAGCTAGCAAGATCCTCCGATTGCCAAATCAGGGATAATTTGAGTGTCAAAATAAATAATGACAGCAATGGATTATAACCCAGTGAATAAAATAGATGAGATTGGGCAGGTTCAGGGTGGTATGGCTGTAGACCCAGTGAATAAAATAGAAATGCAAGAGTTCATAAGGACTTAATAAATTAATGAATAAACTAAAAGTTCAATAAGAAATGAGATGTTTACGTAGTCTTTAGGGACCTTCAAACAAAATGCTTATTAATTGCAATGGAAAAATAAGCCACTTTAGAGTGCCGAAATCTTACAGACACCACCTTAATCCAGTGATCAAAGTTAACATCGTCGGTTATGGGAAAATTGAAATCTTGTGTCATCTAATAGGATGCAATGAAAAGAATACAGCTTCACTTCTGTGTCATTCTTGTAAACAATTCATGAGTTCAATCATGAGGAAACATCAGACAAACCCAAATTGAGAGATGTTCTACAAAGTAACTGGCTTGTAATCATCAGAAGTATCAAAGTAATGAAAATCAAGAAAAGACTGAGGAAATGTCCTAGACCGAAGCAGACTGAATATGTATGATAACTAAGTGTGATGAGTAATTCTGAACTAGGTTCATTTGCTGTAATGGATGTTACTGAAAAACAGGTGCAATTGAATGGACTCCGAGGATTAGGATAGTCCTACTATATTGGTGCTGATCTCCTGATTTTGATAGCTGCATTGTAGTTGCGTGGGAGAGCACCCTTGTGTGGAGGAAATACACACTATTTCCAGTATTTGTGTGTAATTGGAACCCCTTATTCTCAAATGGTTCAGGAAAAAAATCTTTATATTGTGCTTAATTTTTGTAAGTGTGAGATTGTTTCAGGAAAAATATTGTGAGCAGGGGAAAGTCTACGGGAGGGATAGTGCAGAATCACATCGCCCTCCTGTGTATTTTAGGCATGTACCTATGTGTTCCTCCTCCATCCTCTCCCAGCCATCTACGATGGGCCCGTTGCAGGGCCAGCCCTCTGAGGATGCAATCCCCGTTTTCTGGAACTGAAAAGATATTGACTGGCACTTGTTCTTTAGGCTCTCAAAATAGGATATGAATGTTTCTGAAATTCCTTTTATTGGAACGTAGGGCCTGGGTTACCTCTGAATGAGCTTTTACTCTTTTAGAAGTTAGATTGAGCCCCCACCTCTTAAGAAGGTGCAGGGGATGAGGGGGTGAGGAGTACCGGAGAGGAATGCTCACAATCCATTGTACGCGAAGGCAGGTGTGTTGGTTATTCTTCATCTGCACCCCTCCTCCTTCCTCCACCTCTGTTCTTCTTTTCTTTCCACACTTTGTGCTCCAGGAAGCTGACCCTACAGAGAGCCATGGTTCCCTTGCTTGTGCTTGGCTTCTGCCAGCGGGAGGTGGGGCAAGATGGGACAGTGGGAGGAGAAAGTGCCTCGGTGCTTCCCCCCTGCTCACTCCTTGCTTTGATGCTGCTGGCATTGCAGTGGCATCACTCCATGACTCCATCTCCCGCTGGAACCCCCTCCACCCTGCCAGCTCTCACTGGGTTCTGCAAGGGTCCACCCCCTTCTCTCCCTTTGCCCCTTCATGCCTGGTGTGATGGTGATGGTTTTCCCAGCACATAAATGTTTTAGGAACATGCTTTTCCACAACGAAAGATAAATGCTAAGAGATGTATAATGGCCTTAAGAAAAAAGCTATATATTCTGCACAAGAACCTTCCTTTCATGCAACAAGAGTGGCTTTCAGTTAAGCAGTTTACAGAACTGATTCACTTTGCTTTATGTTAAGCCGTAGGGGGAAGCTGTGAGTCCAGACGAAGAAGCTATGAAGGCGTAGGAGATGGTATGATTATTCAATATATTCTTTGCCCCTCCCCGAGGGAGGCTGGTAAACTCAAACCTGTTGACACATGGCTTGATCTGGCAGTGATACAGGAGCAGAAGTGTCAGGAGCTCCTGCTAAGCAGAAGCTGTAAGAGTCGCCTTGTGATTTTCTTGTTTTTCTTTTCATGCCGGTCTGCCATGAGACGGGCATTGTCCCAGGAGCTAAGGTGATCTTCAGCCTGGATTCCAGAATGAGGAAGACGAGGAGCAGAGCTGCACCAACCTGAGATACCATGTTGTATGAGCAAGAAATAACCCTTTGTTGTGAGTCACTGGATTTTATGTTGTTACCGCAGCATAACTTGGCTTAAGCTGACTGATATAAAAGACACTTTCTTCAGGTCGTACGTTAAAAAATTATCAATAAAAAAGGCCACAGTCTGGATCAAGATTTTTTAAAAGATGAGCTAATGGTACACCCCACTCTGCAACATACCCTGAACATTTCCCATGACCAACAAAGGCACGTCATGTCTATATACTAACAAGAAAACTTAGGTACAAAGATAAACACATAGCTAAAAAATCAATACATGATAAAAAGGCAAATTTTTAAAGGAGAGACCCCTTGCAACTTTACAGTCAGATGAACTGTATGGATAATGTATAAATTTTGATAAGTAGGTCATAGAAATGAACACACACCTTAAGTTTGACTAACAGTGGTGCTTGGTGCTAACAGTGTAGATTTTTTTGTTTTTTTGAGACAGAGTCTCACTTTTTGCCCAGGCTAGAGTGAGTGCCATGGCGTCAGCCTAGCTCACAGCAACCTCAAACTCCTGGGCTCAAGCAATCCTTCTGCTTCAGCCTCCCGAGTAGCTGGGACTACAGGCATGAGCCACCATGCCTGGCTAATTTTTTATATACATATTTTTAGTTGTCCAGCTAATTTATTTCTATTCTTTTAGTAGAGACAGGGTCTTGCGCTTGCTCAGGCTGGTCTTGAACTCCTGAGCTCAAACGATCCTCCCACCTCGGCCTCCCAGAGTGCCAGGATTACAGACGTGAGCCGCCGTGCCCGGCCTAACAGTGTAGATTTAACATCATTTGTATTTTCACTAGGATTGTTAATGTTTTAAAAGTGATCCAGTTACAAAGACCCATTGGTTTTATGTGGTCTGCCTCTAATCCTCATTTTTCTGTAAGTCCTATTAATTTTTCAGTGCATGACTTTGCAGAAGGCAAGGTTTTTCAGAAATGCATATATAGTTTATACTTGAAATGCCAGTTTTACATAATAATAGGTAACAGCTGCCACATTCAAATTTAAAACAAAAAGAAGTACCTAACCCTGTCTCCACTCACACATTTCCCCATCCAGTCGTCGTGGCTGCGCACAGGTACACGGGGCCAGGGGGAAATGTGTCCAGCGCGAGGAGCAAGGCCTTCAGAATCAGCCAGAACTGAGTCTGATCTGCGCCACCTACCGCCAGTGCTAACTCTGACGCTGTTCTCTCCCCGAGCCTCAGGTTCTCCTCGTCTGGGAAATGGACAGGTGAGCGGAGCTTAGGGTGAGGCTACTGTGGCGGGAGCCAGTAGCCAGTTCTTTTTCTCCCTGAGCAGCTGTAACAAGGTCACAGTCTGCATTTCCCCATTTCCCCCACGATGTGCGGTGCTGTGACTAGAGCTGGCCAAGGGGCCACTGCGAGTGGGCAGAGTCCGCGTGGCCACTCCCGGATCTGGGTCTGAAGAAGCAGCAGTGCCTTCCTGTGCTCTCCTTCCTCTCTGCTGCCTGCAGCCACTGCCCGGCCCTTGACGATGGAAGAGCCACCAAGGTAAACAGTTGGAGACAAACAGAAGAAGGGGCCCCTGTGTCTCTCTCAAAAACCGTCAGGTGTGTGAGAAAGAAACTTCTGTTGTATTTGAGCCGTTCTACAATTTCAGTCCATTTTTCATAGCAGTTTAGCCTATCTTAATTATGACCAAAAAATCCACTCAACAACATGGCAATCAGTGAAATAAGATCTCCTCTCAACTTTAAAATCAATACATCCTAGATCACAGCAGGAATGTTCAGTATCCCCTTAAGGGGAAATTCAGGTTCCCAGAACTACTGACTCAGCTGGACTAGAGGAAAGCTTTGGCAAAGGCAAAGGCAGTGTCTGAATGAGAAAGAAGGGAGTCTCGGGGGCAATGTGGGTAGCTGAGGAGTGAAGAAGAAGGGCCATCCCAGACAGAAACCAGGCTGGGCCTTTCTGGAAACTAACCCAAGGGGAGGCAATCTTGGTGAACAAACTCAATAGCCAAGTGTCCCAAAGAGGCCCTTCCCACAGGTCTGCACCTCCCAATGGGATCAGTTCTGCAGATGTCTGGCTCCTGATCTAGAATACCCAATGATGGGGCCAACGCCAGAGAATCTTCTAGAATCTTCACCAGTGATATGGTGCCTGGTTATACATACAGCTGTAGAGGATGAGGCTTCCTTGAAGGTAGCCGGCTTCTCTTGTTCTGATTCCATCGCCCAGTAAGCAACTGAGGGCATGGCGCCCGTGAGGTGAGATGCCCTGGCCCAGGTGGATATAAAGACTGGTCTTACTTGACAGCTGTAAGCAACAAATTGACATTCTGTGTTTATTCAAACTGCTTAAACTCACTGTGGCTCTCAGCTTCCTCATCTGTAAAATGAGGAATAAAAAATAGCACTTATCACATGGCATTGCTGTGAGGATTATGAGATGTTACCTAGAAAGTGCTTAGAACAGTGGCTGGCCCAGAACAAGTGCTGGCATTTGCTGTTAGTATTATACATCAGGCTCTGTGATCTTGGTTAATGTGGCTCTGCCTCTGAGAACCGATGCCTTGTCGCTGTGCCGCAAAAACAACTTAAGAACAAGACCCTGAAGAGTGGGTAATTTACCAAGCTAAATAATTACTTTGCAGGGACCTCACTGGACAGCCAGAGTTCTTCCTTCGGTGGTGACATGCACACCTAATGTTGCCACATACCTTAATTTTTGAAACTGCAGGTGAAGATTATATGGAAAACTGTCTCAAGTGCCTTATAAGTGTCTAGTACACAATCTCCCCTGAATCAGTGATAGCCTTTGTCTCTTTTCTAAAATACCATAAAGGCTTTGAACTGTCAGCTGGAAACCACAAATTGGGAAGGGAGGCCTAGCAGCCTAGGGAGACTATATTGCTGGCCTTATTTTGACCATGGAAGAACCTACAATAGTCTAATTCCCACTGAGCGTGTAGACTGAAATAAATTCAGCAGGAAACCACAGTCTTACCAACTGGTAACGTGATTGGACACCCAAGTAATAGAGACCCGCACTTGGAGGACAGGAGAAATGTCGGCCCCAGCCCTTTCCCGCTTGTATTTCTTCAAGACGCAGCCCAGTGTCACGTCTTCTCTGGAGCTTCCCGCAGTCCCCTAGGCTGGGTCACTCGGGTCCTCTGCCGCGTTCCTGCAGCCCCTGCCCTCTCTCACATAAGTATGTTCCTATGTCTGTCACCTTCTACTGAGTATTGGTGTCTCCTGCAACCAGGGCGGTGCTTGGCACGCAGTAGGTGCTCACAAAATATTTGCTGTTGAATTAATGTAATGAATGGGCCCTAATTTCCCTCGTTTTCCTCCCCACGCCTGGAGCTAAGGCAGGTGAAGCCTCAGAGCCCTGTGAGGGGCAGAGAGAACAGTCAGGTCAAACCTGGGGGCAGGTGGTGCCTCCCCTTGCAGGGCTACCTCAAGGCCATGTCTGTGGAACCCTGCACCACGAGGGCGGGAAGGCACCTCAAGGTGTGTGGAGCTCCAGGAGATGGGCATCCTCGGGTAAGATACCGTGACACCAAACAGTCATTCCGCAAACCTTGATCATGAGTCACCTGTGCCAGCCATAAGGAAGATTCGGTTCCTTTCCTCACGATTCACACAGGCGCAGGCAGAGACAGACCTGTGCACAGCTCACGACAGCACCGTGTGACAGGTGCTGGGGACAGAAGGGGGCACAGGGACCCGCGGGAAGGGCGTGGAGGAGAGGGCCTCGAATGTGTCCCAGGAGAGTCAATGTCAAAGCCAAGTTCTGGCTGTGGAGCTAAGTTGCTTTGGGGGAGAAGAGTCACAGTTCTCTCTGACACAACAAGAGGGTGGCCCCCAGGAGGGGCGCCACCAGAGCAAGAGCATCTCCACTGTCGTTCTAGAAGCGTGTGGCTGATTCCCAGACCAGCCAGGGTCTACCTCCTCTCCTCCTTCTTCCGTCCCCTCGCTCCTAGCAAGCGGGGGAGGCCTGTGGCAGGTAGACACAGACACACCGACACAGGCTCTACCTTAGTGTGGACAGAACCCACATTAAAGAAGAAATAAGAATTTCCACCAACAATTTTATTATTACTGAGAACATTTTGAATGAAGCAAAGAATTTAACAAAATATATAAAAATACACTTTAAAAAAATCACAAGCGGACAATAGGCTTTTGGAATAGTTCTTCTGATTGATTACCCAGGGAAGACAACGATATTTATTTAATAGTAAACTGCATTGGGGTGAGACCAGCCACCGGGCCGAGAAACCCGAGCAGCCCTCACACTGCCTGGGCTCTCAGGAGCAGAAGAAATGGCTTCTGGCTTGGGCAGCCAGACAGCCCAGCCACAAACCCGGCCCGAGAGGGCTGGGAGGGGCCGGGATAGGTACCAGGAACCAGGAACTCGGTGCGGGCTGGGGAGGGAGAGATACCAGTTGTTAATATTCTGGCCTTGCGACGAATCTCCAGGGCATGAGAACCTGGGCCATCTGCTAGCACACTCCCGCGTCATTTTAAACCAACTTGTTTTTATTAATAACTCACTTAAGTAACTTAGGTGGGAGTCATCCTTGTGTCTACAGTGATCTCAGGGAGACCAGAGAGGGGACGGCCCCTTGCCCACATGCTTGGTGGGACGGGGGAAGGCCCAGCCCCAGCTGCCGGGGCTCTGGGGGAGGCAGGAGCCGTGAGGCCCATGCCTGCCCCAAAGAGCTCACACTCCGACACAGTGACACGTTCGCTCCGGTGGGCGAACCGCCTGACGCCATGTGACCCGTGATGGAGTGTGGGCAGAGCGGCAGGACTGTTTCCACGTGTGCAGGTGATCAGGGTAGGGTTACAGAAATCACTGGGATCTGAGATGGGTTTTGACAGGCAGAGTTGGAAAGCGAGCGGGCAGAAGCCCCACGGGGGCATGTGCAGCGGGAGTGGCAGGTGGCCCTTGCCGGGAGGGTCTGGAATGCATGGGCACTTGCTGGAAAGGGGGACTGGAAGGGGGGCTGGAGGCCGGGCCGGTGCAGGGCCCTATCAAGGAGTCTGCATTAAGTTGGATAAACAATAGAGAATCTTTCACATACTCATTTATTCTTTCAGTCATTCAACAAAAATGCACGGAGTGCAAACGCCCCGCCAGGTGGTCCCGTAGGTGCTGGGCGCACAGGTGAGCAGGGCAGGCCTGCCGGGCTGGCACTGCCGCCCGGGAGCGCTCCGGGCAGCCCCCCCGCGGTGCTGAGCTTCCAGGGGCTCCCACCAGCTGCTCGGGAAGTGGAGGCTGCGGCCCCGTCCAGGGTGAGGGCCAGGCCCTGAACTAGGTGTGGCAGTGGGGAGGTGTCACTTCACAGGCAGGGTTGGTGGCAGGGTCAGTCACAGGAGGGACCCCCTTGCCAGGCCAGCCAAGTCCCCAGCAGCAGACACAGGGAAGAGGCATCCCATCGGTGTCTAGGATGGAGGGTCAGGAGAATGGGGCCTGAAGAGGAGGGGGGCCAGGAAGCAGGAGAACGAACCCCCGACCTCTTTCCACGCCACCCCGCAGCAGGCCCCGTCACCGGCCAGAGGGGTCAGGGGATTCACGTCCGGAGCTCCTCGGGTCTTCGTGCCTGTAGCTGCCCTCCTCCTCCTCTTCCCTTTCTCGGGAAAGCTCTCTCAGCTGCTCTGGCGGCTCCCGGTAGTCTGCCCGGTTCCTGCAGGGCAGTGGGGGCAGAGGGAAAGGATTCATCCTCAGTTGGCCCCCCAGGGGAGCTGGGCCCAGGCACATTGTGGCGAGAGCAGCCCCCAGACCTGCCAGCCCCACCCCTCCCGCTGCGAAGGGACGCTGGGCTGAAGGGCAGAGCTGAGAGTAGACGGGAGGCGCCGTGACATGTTCCACTCCTGAGCCGAGGGCGTCACAGGGCCGGGCCGGCTCCGCTGGCCAGGGAGAGACTGGCCCTGGGACACAGGCTCCAGCCCCAGGAAGCCCCGTCCTGAGCTCTAAGCCTGGAGACCGCAGGCCGTGGAGGCGAGTGCCAGGACTGCAAGGCTCGCTGCAGTCACTCTTCCTCTGCTGCAAAGCGGGGGCGCTTCCCCCGGGCGGGTTGCAAGTGGGAGAGGCTCTGAGGGGTTGGGACATGTGTTTCCAATCAGCTCGGCCCCTTCCAACAGGCAGCCCGCCCAGACACTCACGGCCTCGCGTCCTCCTTGTCCTCAGCCTCGTCCTCCCCTCGGCAGCAGCAGCAGTAGATGACGACGCCGATGATGATGAAGGCCGCGGCCACGCCCCCCGCTATGCCCGCATACAGCGCCACGTTCATGGAGGCTGCCAGGGGACAGGGCGGCTGCACCTCCTGAGCCGGCCTGGCCCCCAGCCCTCCTCCCGGCCCAGGGAATGGCCGCCGCCAGCTTCTGGCGACGCTCCGTGAGAGCCGTGGTCTCGCAGGACGTGACCAGACACGGCCAGGGAATGCCCCTCAGGATGGAGGTGCGGACAAGGACAGACAGACCCACAGCTACGCAGCTTAACGCTCTCTGGGCTACCCAGGCCCTGAAACAGCCCTTGGTGTCAGCCCTGCCAGCCCCCTCAGCCAGACACGGCATCTCCCCCCAAAAGGATGGGGTCCAGGCCCTGTGGCGGCTGGCTCTGGGCACTTCCCCGAGCTCACCGAGTGGCCCTCAGAGCTGGCAGGACCGAGGAAGCCTCCGGAAGTCAGTGCTAGGCTGCGCGTCCAAACAACAGTCCAGTGGAACAGGACTGGCTTCGAAGCGGGGGGAGCTGGGACGGGGATCGTCCTGCCCAGGCCACCGCAGCTGCCCTGCCCGCGGGCGGCCCTAAAGGGGCTCCCCGATTCATCTCCTTGGTGGTCTCGGATGACCCTCTGGACCCCAGCCAGCCACCTCTGGCCTTTGTCACCCCTCCGTCCCCACGCGCTCTTACGAAGTCTGGCGGCCACCGTGATGTTGCAGGACCGAGTGCCCACGTCGTTGGTGGAGGTGCAGACGTAGTAGCCGGACGTGTCCGTGGAGATGTTCCTCAGGTGGAGGGGCTGGCCCGAGACTGGGAAGGGGGAAGTGGGAAGGGGCAGCGTGAGGAGAGGCGCCCCAGTGCAGCGGAGACGCCGCGACTCTGGAGCCCGACTCCCAGGGAGGTACGAGCTGGGCCGCTGAGCTGCGCCACGGCGCGGCCTCGTCTGTGGGTGGCATGAGAACATCTCCCCCGTAGGGCCGAGGGGCGACCAAGCCAGGCGTTGAACGCTGAAGTGCTGGGGGCTCCGTCAGGGACCCTGGGGTTGACGTTTGGCTCTGACACTTATAAATTTGGGGCCTTCGGCAAGTAACTTAGCTTCCTCGGAACTTCATTTCTTCGTCCGTAATGGAGATAACTGTACCTGCCTCACGGGGAACCTGTGAGCCTAAAACGAGGTGCTTCTGATAAACGTACGCCCACGACACGATGTAGTGAGTGCTCGGGAAGCGGAACAGACGCTATGATTGCATGAAAGTGCTTCATAGTTAGAAGATGATGTCGCCACTTTTATAATCTTCAGCAACGGAATCTCTTAGCTTGGACTCACGTGGAAGGTGGCTTGGGAAATCAAAGAACCCCGACCTCCGCATTTCTGTCACGGAGGGGCATGTGTGTGGGTGCGTGTGGTATGTATTGTGTGTGGTGTGTGGTGTGTGTGAAGTGTGGTGCATGCGTATGTGTGTACTGTGTTGTATGTACAGTATGTGTGTGATGTGTGGTGTGCGGTGTGTGGTGTGTATGGTATATGTATAGTGTGGTGTGTGTGTGATATGTGGGGTGTGTTATGAGGTAGGGAGCGTGTGGTGTGTCTAGCGTGTGTGTGGTGCATGTGGTGCAGATGGTATGTGTGAGTGTGTGGTGTATGTGGGGTGTGCCGTGTGTGTAGCATGTGGTGTGTGTGTGATGTGTAGCGTGTATGTGTGGTGTGTGTGGTGTTTGGTGTGGTGTGTGTGCTGGGGTATTAGTATGTGTGGTGTGTGTGGGCAGGTGTGGTGTGTGTGGTGTGTGTGTCTAGTGTGTGTGTGTGTGGTGCATGTGGTGCAGATGGTATGTGTGAATGTGTGGTGTATGTGGGGTGTGTAGCATGTGGCGTGTGTGATGTGTAGTGTGTATGTGTGGTGTGTGTGTGGTGTGCATGATGTGTGTCTGGTGTTTGGTGTGGTGTGTGTAGGGAAATGTGGGCAGGTGTGGCGTGTGTGGTGTGTGTGCTGGGGTATTACTGTGTGTGGTGTGTGTGTGTGGGGGGAAGTGTGGGCAGGTGTGGCGTGTGTGGTGCGTGTGGGGAAGTGTGGGCGTGTGTGGCGTGTGTGGCGTGT